>WEIS01042581.1:12579-38798 GCA_013389965.1 Todus mexicanus
TGTTTTCATGCAACAGCTGAGATCATTTACTGCTACTCCCTTATTATGGCTCTCCAGTTTTGGCAGTCATGTAGTCAGGACCTGATTTGCCTGTGTATGTTTTTGCTTTGTCAGTCTCATTACTGAGGAGAGGTAATCAGGGACTGAAATATCCCAGTGTGTGATGTGCTTTCCACTTTTACAGGTAAAGTTCATTTATGCAGACCCAACTGTATCTATATTTAACTGACACAGAGTTTTCAGCTTCCATCCTTTTAAGCTCAGTATCACTCTAACTGATCTCTGCTCCTGCAAACAGAGTTGCATACTCTCAAAAATGTCAGTGAACCATAACCGACAACCCCCCCCCCAGAGTAAAGGCAGCAAAAGCAAGCCATGTTGGTAGAGTTCACTGTCTTCTTCTATTTTCTGACTTCACAAGGCTCCTTTTATACCTTCAGTCCAATGAACTGTGGTGAGTGCATTGGTTTCCAGCTTCCACAGGCAGCCAGGAGGGATGGGGGACAATGCCCAGTAAGGTATTCTGGTGTAGGTTCATGGTCAGAGGTGCCTGGGAGGACAAAATTAGAAAACTCTGTACTTTGGATGTTACCTGTTCAATCTCTGCCTTGTAACTGTGATACACTTCTATTTCCAAAAAGTATTGATCAAACAGAGATCCAAAGGGTTTTCATTGCCATTCTTAGACAAATAAGGTTTGCAATGTCTAGAGTGCTGTCTGTAGCATACAGCAGAGTTATGTCTGTGAAAAACTGGGTGTGGAACAGAAGCTCATTCTGGAAACTTTTGTGACTGTCATCCTTAAATGCTTCTCTCCCAAAATCTCTGAGAAAATGGGCATATTTGGATCATCTGGAAGTGGAAATATTCATTCTTTGACATTTCCATTATACCTAGAAATAATCCCATTTTTACTAGCATGATGTCTTTTTCAAGCAGCTATTTACAAAATATCATTCCAATATTAATACAACTGCCTCGTTTCTGAACTTTAAACAAAGAACAGCAAACTCAGATCTTAAGAATTTTTGCCTTGTAAACATTTTACCCCTTCAAATTATAGTAATCGTGTAGAGCGGCGAGACTTCCTGAGTCAGTGGAGAGTCTCCATTCTCCAAGTATAAATCTTCCAGGGGTTGTGTAGGAGACTAATGTTGTCTAACTTAAGGGGAGAAGTTGACTTGTTGCCCTTATCCTACATGAATAGATGTTGCTGTCTCATAGTAATGGCATCCGTAGTATTACTAACCTCAAGTATTTATATCTTATATGTTGGGTCTTCACAAATGTAATGAAGTGGGCATAAAAATCACTGATTTGCTTTTAAGAGCGCAATTTGCTGTTAGTCTTAAACCGACTCAGTTTTAAGTTGCTTTTCCAAGCTTTTATCCTAATCTTGTGGACTACAAAATGGCTTAAAAAATAAGCAAAGAAGAAAAAAAGAAAATTTGGATTCATATCTTCTCAAGAATTGGAGCTAAAACCCCTGGAAATATTTGCAACATAGAAACTTAATTTCTGTATTATCTCCAGTCATGTTTTGCTTGGTAGCAGCTCCAGAAGCAGGTGTGCAAAGAGCTCACCTTGGGTCCTCAGCCTGAACCTCATGTTCATGTGTAGGAGGGAATTTCTTTAAAAGCTTGAACCTCAGGTCAGGCTTATGATGCAATGATGGGAAAAATCCAAATTTTACCATTTGATGAGATACTGAATCACAGCATTGACCTCTTATTTTGAGGTGGGCAGAAGAATAATATTTATTTTGCAAGAAATGCTGAGGCTTTTGAAACATGTATTCAAAACTTTGCCTGCCTGGCTGTACGTGACCCAGATCCACATTAGTGACATTTAGCAGGGTCACCATAGTATTAGGCCACAATGTTTAGTCTGATCAGCTCTGCTTTTCAAAGTCAGTCTTTGCTGCACCTTCAAGATATGCAAGGGTCGATTTTGCAGTGTCCCCCTAGAACGGTGCCTGCAGTCCTCCAGATTGGGTGCTGAGTCCTACCGCCGTCCGATGTCGCTGCCAGGTGATCCTTACCATCAGATCAGGATATCAGCTTTTGCAGTGTAAATGTCTAAAGAAATCTGAAAGCTCTGCAGGATTTTTTTTGCCATAAGGAACAGCAGATGGTGCCAAACCTTGCTGCTCATAGGCTTCGCATCTCTTGCTTGGATGTTCAGGAGTATCCACTCAGAAAATCTGCATCAGTTTTGCCACAGTGATAACACCTTCTTCGAGTGCTAAATCTACCTGATCTAAAGGGTTTTCCTTGGATGGTCAGCAATAATCTAATCTGAGTGGCTGGCAGCTTTGTGAAGTTTAAATATTAATTTGTGACGTTAAATAACTGTAGATTCAAGTGTTTGAAGTCCAGCAAGATTAACAACATATCCTCTGCCAGTGTGAAAGACTGAGGAGGATATTTCCAGTATCTTTGTAAACTGTATGAAACAGTAGCTGCTTACTCAGCTTTGGACATGGGATAGTTTGCTTTCCAGTATCATAGGAGAAGTTCATCTCAAATTAGAATTTGTGCATTAGCAGACTCCAAGCCTTTGAGATGCCCCTTCCCTGTGGTATATCATGCTCCTCTTTCCCCAGTGCCAGCCTCCAGCTCTCACTGCACACAAAGTGGTGTAGGACTTGGAGGGGACATTGGCTGTGCCAGCCCCATTTTTGCTGTCTGGCCTAGAGAGCTGAGTTGTTTCAGGGTAACGAAGAACTACAGGGCAATGGCCACCATTGCTAGAAAAGGTCTCTCTGTTTCACCTCTTGCATCCCGCATTTCTTCCATTTCCCTGGTGAGAAGCAGTCCAGGTGCTCACCGTGTTGTGGCAGACACTGAAGAAATCATTCCTGTTCCATCAGGCATTCCTTTTCTATCCAGGAAAAGGCCACAGGGAGGCAACCTGGGTACTTGCTAGATGCTCCTTCATCCCTTTGAGAGCCATCCTGCAAACAGCAGTACAGATTGGTCCTTTACACTTTCCGTTTGTAGACTCTTTGACTCCATTCTTTACCATCTCTTATTCTCACAGTAAAAGCATGAATCTGGTGTTTGCTCAGCACAAGGAGGAAGCAGTACACTTGTTAGGGAACTCTAATAGCTTCTACTCATAATGGTCAGAAGTAGGTCTGAGAATGTCAGGTCACCCTAGGTGAAATCAAGTTCTCAGATTTACTTTCTATACCTTTGTTGTAAGGTGTTCTTCATCATATTCCTCCCTGTAATGATCTAAGAATTTTTTTCCTATTCTCAGGAGATCACCACCTTCTTATATCAAATCCAGAAGGACTGATTCTGCTCTGTATCCTCTCTCCCCCATGGAAATCTGGACTAACTCCATTAATTTCAATGATTTTGCTCACGATTTGCATTGATGTAACTGAAGCAAATCTGGTCCAGCAATCTGCACTGCAGTTGCCATGGCAACAGGCAGCCGTTTCAGAAGAAGCATAAAGCATCAGGCAGAAGGCATGTTTAGCATTGAAAGGAGGGACTCCTGCATTCAGTTTTCCGCCCTGGGATGAGAATGTAGGCTATATTTGGAGCACAAGTCCAGGGCTCTATTTCTGACTCTACCAATGAACCCTTGGGAAAATTGCCTCCCACTGCCGTAGTTTTCCTGCCAGTAAAATGGGGATAGGATTACACAGGAGTGTTTTGAAAATTGATTCAGCCTCCTAAAATGCTTTGAGAGAGATCCTCAGATGAAAGGCGCAGTAGATCACCAACTATTAATAATATCACTTTATGCCAGCATCAGAAAAGAAGAAAAAAGAGGCTGCATCGTTAGTGAGTAAGTTCTTATAGAAACACAGGAATTTCCACAGGACCACTGGGAATGTGGATCATTAAATGGGGAGAGGAGAAAGGCTTTTGTTCAGATGTGCAGAAGTATCTTGGTATATTTCGGTCTGACCCAATGGAAGGTTCTAACACAGTTTAGTCCCAGCTCTCAGGTTCAGAAGCAGCCAATAAGTGACCTAATTGAGCTCCAAATCCTCTTCTTAAATTGGATAGAGCTGTGAGTATTAACTGGGTCCTCTGAATCCTTGTCTAACACCAGGAAGGAAGCAGTAGGTTTGCAGAAGTATTAACAGCTGATGACTTAAATTCATTATGAGAATGATACAAAAAACAGTTCAGTGAGGGAGGCTGGTCAAGTTCAGGTCATGCCCAGGTGTGACCTTTGGTCTGGGTTGAAAGAAAAAAAGTGCCTCAGTCCAGGATATTGATTTGTATATTCACAAGAAGCAAATAGACTTGGTGACAGATTGCGAGGAAAAAAAACCCAACAAATCCTCCTTGCCTTGCCCTGGGCATGCAAAACTGTTTCCATGGCTATAGGAAGGCACAGCTGAAGGATTTCAGAGCGTGTGCTTTCGCTGTGTTTTAGTTACAGTGAAGATTTGTGGTAACAAAGGAGATCTAAGTAAATGCAAAAGGGAAAAAAGTAGCAGTAGTTGCCAGTGAATGGGAGCAACTTTTGTAGATTACTAAATTTTAATATCAGAGGGGACCGTTCTGACTTCCCGCAGAGCTTTCACCAAAGAGCTTTGCTGCTACGCTTCTTACCCCAGTGCTAGAAACATTATTTAAACATTTCCAGCCCTTGCTGAATCTAGCTGAGATCTTTCTACCTGTAGTGTTGAAAGCTTCATGGAAACTTGAAAACTTGCTTGGGCACGGTTGTCATGATGGGCTATATTCTACTGACACTGGTCTGTGCTACAAAGAGAGGGGATATACACTAGAATAAATTTTTTGAAGGCATCAGAAGGTTTACGATTTTTTTCCAATTTTTTTAGACATTTTGAATTAGAAAAGAACTGCTTCATTACATTCTGATGAAGAAAATCATACCTGCCTCATCTTTTCTTTGTTAACCTCCTCTGTCTAGTCAAGAGAAAGGCAGGTAATGGGATACCTACTTTGCTTTACTCACCGTTGCAGGTTTTCCCCAAAAACATCCCCCCACAGTTATCTTCCTGATTAAGTTATAACAAAAATTTGCCCCTTTTTTTTTTTTTTTGTAATTTTAAAAAATCATTTGGAAATGCTTACTCAAAAGAAGCACATTTAAAGAACACAAAACCACTTTTCAAACACATTTTTGACCAGCCATAGTTAGATGACAAGTGCTGGTGCCAGACCATTTGCTCTAGGCTTCCCATTGTTAACACTGCTGGAACTGTACTGGTAACAATGGAGGAAAATATGTAGTAAATTTTGCTAATGAGAAGGCGACATTCTCACACAATCATTTTTTAACGTTTAAAAGAACATTCAAAAGCACAATCTATAAAGCAAATTCCAAAAAGATTTATCCTGGGAGAGAAGGCTGAAGCAGAGAAGAAAGCCCTTTCATTCCACCAATATTAATTCAGAGAAATGCATTTGGCACTAGGATTAAAAAGTTCTGAATGTTGAAGGGGTGAAATTTTTTTTTCCTGAGAGAAAATACTGTCAGAGCAGCCAAGCTAATTAGCTTTCCTGTTTCAGAGGATGGATATAGTGTTCTTAAAAGCCAGAAGGATTCTTTTGGATTGTCTCTCTGTATTTCCAAGCTGTAAAGTGGGGTGAAGTGCTCTCCTCCATCACCCTGGCCCAGGCGTGCCTGGGGAGCACCCTCGGCTCCAGAGTTGACTGGTGCCTTGGATTGAGGGTAATTGGTGTTCAGACAAAGCGAGGAAGGTGAAGGGTTATTTGATAGGAGCATCTTGCCTTGCGCTATAGCAGCTAAATAAAGGAAGCTTAATAGAGCTAAGTATATGTGGCCTAGCTCTACAAGATGATTAAAAGGTGACTTTAAAACAATCTGCAAATGTTTGAAAGGAATCATCATCAGGAAGGGAAAGAGCTATTGGTAGAAAGAAAATAGAACTCAGAGCTTGATGCTGAGCAAAGGAAGGCATATACTGGGCACTAAGGCCTTGTTTTCTGGACAGAAAGGCTGTTTAACAAGGGAAAACCATAAATACTTACGATGGAAGTTTGAATGCAAGAGTCAGGACAGTCAGTTCTTTCACTGACACACAGAAACATCATATAAAGAAGAACCTGCAGCTGATAAAAGCAATACCATGGATGATCTAGAAGGCTTTTTCCCTCTGAAGTTCCATCAATTCATTCAGACACAAAGATAAAGGAATGCATCAGCCGTAAAGATACATCTCTATGAACATAGTGAACTTTGCAGGGTCTGATGGACCACGAGTCTTTACATTTCAGTTGCAGAAGCCATTGCACGGTGCAGGAGACATCCTGGGAATGGCTCAGATACAGCATCTGGAAACTTCTGGCTTGGTATCAAGGAGATAAAGTGCCTGCTGAGGTACCTGAGCATTGATCAAATTTGATCAGTGCCCAGGGCTGTATGGCCAAGGTTTCTGTGAGTGTTGATACATTTGTACAGAACCACTTCCATTTTCTTCCTACTATTCGCTTAATGTCAGAAATGAGCTTGCTATCACACAACTGAAAAATAAATAAATAAATCCTGAAGAGTTGTATTAGTGTGATAGGCTGTTTCCTGCCCTTGCCTTGATTGTGTTATCCTACAAGGAAGATTAAATGGAGACAGCGTAGTTCTCCCTAGCTGTCAGGTCCAATTATTAATTCCACTTTCCTGTGGATCTGTAGGTGAGGAACTGCTCCAGTAAGTCCTCTAGTGCTCTCAACTGGAGTATCGCTGCTTTGCTCACAAAGCCCAGGGTCCTGTTTTTCCTGGGCACAGCTCCTTGCAGTTTGTTTGAGAAGTTTCCTGTAGTGGCACTTGTGGAATGCGGAGCAAGGGTACCGCAAGCAACAACAAAAAGGCCTTTCGCCATCAGGCGCTCTGATGAGGCATGGATATACAAGCATGACTGCTTCAGCACATCATTTTATAATGACAGGTGTCATTTATTTTTGGATTCTGAAAATATGCCAGTACATTTGCTATCAAATCCTGCCTCTGAATCCACAGGTGCAAAAAAGCCTAGAGGCATGAGGGCACAAGCATGTAAGGGCAAGCAGCAAGGGCAAGGCAAGAGCACCTGCAGAGAGACCTCCAGCACCCCCTTAGGTGTGCTGCTGCTGAAGGGGTGGGTGCTGTCATTGATATCTTCCAGCAAGTCTCTGCTGTGGACCATGACAGAGAGCAGTACCCACCATCTGACAGTGGAAAGGAGGTGCTCCTGGGACTGGAATTATTTCCCCTCTGTGGAGTTCCCTTGTGCCCAGAATAAGTAGTAGGGGCAGTAGCATTTAAAAGCAAGCACACATGACTGTGTCTCTGATAATGACGCTGGAAAAGTAACAGAATCTAATTATAATTAGAAAACAGCCCTAGCTATGTCCCAGCATCACAACGACCATCCTGACTTTGCCACAACAAATGTAAAAATATATCGGCATATTTATAGCTTGGCATCTCTGTCCATTTGCAGCCCGGTGTTGGGCCCCCCCTTGCCCTATCCTGTGTACCCTGTCATGCTTCACAAGCAATAAATAAGAGTGACTGGTGTTTATATGGTATCCACCACCCAAAGACTTTGATTTTATTTTTCAAATTACTTGATCTACCTATTTGTCTAATCTGCCTGATCTGGGAGATCTGTAAATTGTATGTTATTAACAATCCCAGAGTCTTGTAGGACACAGCAGCAAATCAAGCTGAGAAGGGCAGCAGAAACTTGAAAGATGCTTTGGGCTAAAACTTCCATCTTTTTAAGGTTCCCTTTTTACTGCTTACTTTTTTTTCAGTCTGGTAATTAATTCCTCCTTTCTTCATCCACTGCACAGAGACTTATTAAGGTAGTTTTTAGAATTACCCTCTCTGAGCTCAGTTTGCACGAGGCATGAGTTTGGTCGGGCAATGGAAAGAGTTTGTGGTGAGAGGAAGATGTGAATTTGGTAGGTGAAAGTTCTGCCTGCAGGGCAGGAGGAGCGAGATGTTTTGTTGGAGTTCATCTGAATGAGTTGCTACAGGACCAGATATTCCATCCTAGATAATTTGCCTTTTCTTTCTGTCTTAGCCTGCCCTGGCCTGTTGCCATTAGCACTCAAGAGTTGCCGTGCTCCCTGTTGGAGGGGGCTGTGTTTTGCAAGGGGGAATTGATGATTTATAGAAACTGATTTGCACGTAGCCTGTGCAGACCATGCTCCTGAGCAGGAGGCAGGTGCTGAGGCAATGCTTTCTCTGGGAGCTCTACATCCCAGTGGCCACTTTCTAGATATTTCCATATGTGTGTCCCTTGAATTTACAGGTAGTTTGCTGATATCTTACTTCTAGCTTTAGCTGTCATTGGATATGCTTTAATGATCCCCTTAGCTGCTCTTCAATGTTCAAGGTATCTCTGCACTTTTAGTCTCCTCACCAAGTGAAGTGTTTGGATTTCTTGCTGTTTGCATCAGCGTCAGAAAAAAATCATAAAACATTTCATTACTTGCTGTAACAGATTAAACACAAATTCCAGCTAAAAAAATAAGTTACAGGCAATTCAAAACCTTCAATGTTTTCCCTCCTCTGAAACTTTCTTTCCAAATCAGAAATTATTAAACTAGCTGCATGGAAGTAAAGAGTCAGTCCTGTCATCCTCTACTGTGTGAATGACTCCCCTTGAATCATTGCTGAAGGTCTGATAATGCTTTTTTCCTCCAGTTCTTGGAAAAATTTCCCCTAAAGTCAATGGTCAGATGTTATTGAGTTTGCATTGGGTTGGGTCAAAAGCTGGCTTGTGGAAGAAAACAGAATTATCCTGAACATGTTAATGATGTAATTGATATCTGAGTCTGATCTAGTAAATATACCATGTTTCAGGTGTTTTCTCTGATCGAGTAAATGTTTGGGTGCTTGCAAAACAATTCCTGACTATTCCCAACTAATTGTGTCTCTGAACACTGTTAGCTGAAAAAAATTGACTCTTAATGAACTTAACCCAGGTTGGGGATGAGTCACATCAATTCCAAGTTAGGCATTTTTGTTCCAAAATAGGAGCAGCCACAGAGGGAATTAATCAGGAATAACTGTTCTGCTTTTAATCCATACTGCTTGAAACCAAATTAACCTCTCTGAGTGCACAAGCCTGAAGGATTTAGCTGAAATTGCTGAAAAGTCTCCAGATTTGCATGATAATTTGAAAGGGACTGTTCCTCTGAGTGAACACTCTCTAGAATTGAGCTGCAATTCTTCCTGCATCCCCAAATATCAGTTTCCTCTCTTGCACTTAAGAGCTTTAGATTTGTTTTTGATGTTAAAGGTTATTATAGATCAAGTGTGCCCCTAAAATGTTTTCTGCCTATAATGTATTAGCCTATGGGATGAGCTAGCAGTTAGGTTCACTGTACATGATGAAATAATACTAATGAAATTGCAACGTGGGACAGGACACAGCTTTGGCAGATGGGGATGGAGGCAGCTTCCCCCGTCCCTCCTGCCTCAGGACCAGCTGCTGTGATGTGCGTGGGCTCCAATGTGATCTGATGAGGTCCCATCCAGGCTGCCCATCCCCTGCCCCTGTGCCCAAGCTTGAGCCAGCTAGGACTTGCTTCTGCCTGATTCTCAGTTTAGTTTCATTTCCCCGTTGCTTAAAGATTCAGGGTGAACAAAGGTGTAAAGTGACTGCGGTGTTTGTGTTCATACTGTATTTAGGCAGCAGGAGGGCATTTCTCCTCTGCCTCCTCCTACTATCTGTGCACCAGCTTCAACTGGAGCCTGATGTGTGAGTGGACACTAGTCTGCTCAGGTTTAGGCTGTCATTCCCAAGGCACTTTGTGGAGCTGGCCCCAGGCAATAAGCACTGACCTCTCATTTCCTATCCATTTGTGCAGCAGAATGGAGCTATGGTTTGGTGTTGTAGAACCATCTAGAGAGCAACACATAACCACTATTGGCAGCAAACAGCTTTCAGCACTGTAAGCAGGAATGTCTGAAATATCAATCGATATGGGAAAAGCCTGACAACCCTTCAACACACAATTTACCCTTTTATACAAGTAGAGGGAAATATGGGCAAGCTTATATAGTGATTTACTTAGCTCAATTCAGTCTCATCTAACTTTCAGAATTGTTCCTACTAGCCAAAAGTCAGTTTGGAAGCAGCCCTCAGACACTGCTGCCTGTATGACCCTGGGGTGAGTTGCTGAAGAGAAGGAAGGAATATTGGTGTGAGGGAATGCAAAAGCCAGGAATGCACGCAATTTTAGTGCGTTCTGTATTTTCCATATAAGACATTCCCCAGATTTTGAGGGTAGAGGTTATAAAAGCTCAATAATAAAAGTTCTTCATCTAAGCAATCAGGAGCTGTGCCAAACAGGAACAATTCTGGGAAATAACCGTTTTATCTTTGGTACCTAACTGTATTAAAAAAAATAAAAGCCTTTTATTATGATTAATTTCTTGTGGTCAGGAAGTTTATGCAGCTGTCCTTGATGTGGGGTGCTTGTCCCTTGGATTTTCAGGTCTTGTGAAGTCCAGCAGTCAAATAAAAATGTTTTTCAGGCACAACTTTTTTATTTCTCCTCTGGGTACCTTAACTTAGTGGCAGAGTTAACCAAAGGAACTGACTGTGAGAAATACAGAATCCTGTAAAGGGATTTAGAGGGATTTGGGAGATTTAAAGAGTTTTCATCATCAAGATTTGGAACGATCAATTTATTTTTTGTACATATTTTCCCATGTTAAGCTCATGAGGAATATGAAAATCCTATTAGAGGGGTGAAGTAGATATTTCTGTTCTTAGGGGATGCAACAACCCACCTCCTGTAAGAGGTGGGCTGGGAAGGCCATCTTCTTTCTCATGCTTCACCCCTTCCACTGGAGTCACTAGGCTCCAGTTACATCAACCGTTACATTTGCTTAGTCCAGTTTGAAACTTGTGATGAAGCTGTTGTAGTGGCGGAGAAAGTGGTATGGATTGAAAGTGCTTACCTATGGACTGGCCTCCTGCTTGTCCTCAAGCCGGTCCTGTGTGCCCACATTGCAGAAGACGTTCCTTCTTTGTTTTAATCCCTCTTTATTTATCTTGTGTGAAACAATCCATTTTATAATCTACTATTTATTATTTACTATCTCCTATTGTATTTAGTACATCTACTATTTATTATTTCCAATCCATTTTATTAACACAAATGCCATTTGATTGGAAGACGTAAGAAATCCTTGCAGTTGCCCATGCAAGGCAGCTTAGTATGTGTCCAAGAAATCTTGATTTGAAATGGAAATTGTCAGTACTGGCTGTCTACTGTCCCTGGGTAGGAGGCCAGAGCTGTAAGATGAATCTGCCGTGGTCTTGTCTCCTTGTATGTGGAAGGTCCAGGAGAAAAAGTCTTAAATCCCAGGTGTAGATTTTGGAATTGTTTCCTTTCATATTCTGATATTCTCCAGAGACAATCTCTGTTCTTTCTCATGGAGGAAAATATGAAAAACATCATGAACCAAACCTTTGTAATAATAAGATCGTCCCAGATTTAACATTGTTTTTTCCCATCAAGAGACAGGTGAAGTAATGTGGAGCTATAGAGATCTCATAAGCAGGACTGGAAAAGAGTCCAGGAATTAGTCAGAGGAGTCAAAGCCAGAGTCAAAAGTAGCCGGCAGAGTAAGCACAAACCTTAGAAGCTAGAAAAGAAAGGAACAAGTGTCTTTGGTCAAGACAGCTGCTGGACTGAGAAACACCGCAAGAAATGACAGATATTAACCTAAGGTAACAAATGAACCAGGTAATGTGTCATAGACTGTACTTCTGTCAAAAAATGTCCCTGTGCTTGAGCCATTGAAAGGCCTGTATGGTAAAATAGGGTTTATGTGTTCTTAAAAACCTGGTGGCGATGGGCAGGAACAACAAAACAACCTGTTTTTCAGAGGCTTGGTCCCCAGTCACCAGCAAATAATCCCCTTCACATTCCAGCCGTGTTTCTCTTCCAACACTGGTGGCTCCACAGAATTTCAGGGTTTAGCATCTACTAATGTCACAAAGTCTCTCTGTAACTTCAGGTGATGAAGATAATATGTTAGGATATGGAGGTGAAAACAGTTCCATGTCAAAGGTTCACACAGGATAAGCACAGTGCTTTGAACTCCTTAAATGAAAGGTGTGACAGAAATTGTCATTTAGATCATCTCAGAAGATCCTTTAAGAGAGGAATGCAAGTATTGGGGTGACACAAAGGGAGAAACTGTTTGAGGGAACCTGTTTATTTGAAAAATGTGCCTTGCTGCTCCAGTCTGAATTGTTTGTCTTCCTTGGAATGAAAGAATGTAGGACATGGAGGGGAGCCTTGCCAGTAAAGCCTTTAGGAATTGCAATGAAATGGCCGTGTTTGTGCTCAGAAGGGTCTCAGGCTTGTTGTGTTCACATCTGCTTTAAGTTATCCTGATGTTGTTTGCTTTATTTTTTTTTTAATTGAGTTTAACATACTGAGAAATGCACAAAGCTCTCTGGCCCCCAGGCACAAAAGGAAAAACCTCAACAACATCCACTGACCCTGCCACCATGTGCTTCCCAACAAACATTCCCAAACAAATGCTGGCGATGACAAATCAGCCTGGAAGCAATGTGATGGAGGGTCCTTAATTGCGCACTACAGTGCTCGGCGCCTTGGAAAAACGAGGGTGGAGAGCAGATAATGAGGGTCAGATTTGCTAACAGTGGGCATCGGCCACAGTTGGCAGGTTTGGGGAGCACAGATCAAGACAATTATCGCATTTTGCTGCATGATGGATGTTCAGCTGAGTCAGCCAACTTCTGACCAGGACCACAGGGAGGCTGTTCTCAGGTCTTGGATCTCACTTCTTAGCAAAGGTGGCTCTGAGCAGCCTTTGAACTCCTTCTACGTAGAGTTTCTTCAGGCCTACATTATTTCTGGAATTAACTGCCCGCAGGCTCGCAGTGGTACCCAGGCAGCTGAGGACAGCTGCAAACCAGCGTGGTGTGACCGTGCCTTTTCTTCTCTGCCTTCTGCATGCCCTGTTCTCAAGGGACAAGCAGGGAACCAGCCATGAGCCATTCAGGCAGCTCTGCTCTGGCCTAAAAATACCAGAGGTTTTCACTGAGATTATTTCTGCCCAGTTCAAAGAGGGAGAGCACAAAAGGGATTGGGCCCCTGTGGGTGTTGGTTGGCCTAGACAACAATTCAGTTGGTGTGGGCTTGGTCTGCAGAGAGCAGCTTTATCATGTGAGCCTAAAAGATGACAAAGGCAATCATAGTGCCTGGCTGTCCTGGGGGAATCTCAAGATCTCCACCCTTTTCTTTTGCACATGAATGCCAGTGAATAAAGGTTGAAACTGGTGAACTAAGCACTGCTGCTTGTGGGTACAATTACTCCAGAAGATGGCTGGGCAAGGCATGTAGGTCTGTTTTCAGGTTTGGATATAAGCATGTACAGTGAGAGGGCACCTACACATGTATATCGTAGACCCAGGGATCTGCTATAAAAGGGACTGTAGTCTTCACTGGAAAGCAGACATGGTGCCTTCCCCTTCCAGCCTTAGGAAGCTGGTCCAAAGCTGCTGCAGATTTGTTTGCCTTAAAGCATCAGGTTGTAAACTGCAGGAGGATTTCCATAGTAATTCAACTATGAGTGCAACAGGCACAGGGCAGAGTGGTGGTGATGGCATGTGGTGTCACTGAACAGCAAACACTAGTAGGGTGTACATCTCCACTGCCAAGTCACTGCCGTGTGGGTACAACGATGGGGAAGTGGGTGCATGCACCCATGTAAGAGGACTCCTTGTGGTATACACATAGGTGAGCATCTCGTTGCAGTCTCCTCATTGTGTCCAACATGTCCCTAAAGGTTCCTCTTGCCTCATTTTGCACATTATTGGATTCACTGATCTGTTCTCAGGTGCACTGGGTGTTTGCCAACTAAAGAGATTGTCTAGACATGATGTCAAGCCGACCAGCTTCAAATCTCACTCAGCTCTGGGCGGGGGTAATCACAAGCCTAGGAGAGGTCTTATCAATTAAACATTTTCCCTGCAGGAGAGTAAAGTAAATAAGTATGAGGTGATTCAGGTTTGTGGGAGGGAGAGGGAGCTCTATCTTTCTGTCCTGCCAGGCTCACCCCGCTTTTCGGTTTCAGCAAGGTGCCCATCGCTTCCTGTATTTTCTTTACTGGATTATTTATTGTTAATGGCTGTTTATTTTTAGATAGCAAATCTCAATCTGGAACGGTGTTCTGGTTTTGCTTGTGGATGAGGTTTGCTTTTCTTCTGGGGAGGGTTGCAATTTACCACTAAGCTCTTTTGGCATCAAATGGACAAGTTCAGTCAAAAAAAAAAAAAAAGCCTATTCAATCAGCAAATAAAGTGAGATGTTATGTAAGCGGAATAATATTGACATGGGGCTCCCCAGCCTCTGCATGTGTCCTCCTCGCTGGGTGATTAAAGGTTGCAGCACTCCCAAAGAGGGGGCTGGCATTGCATAAGAGCACCTCTGCTTCCAAGCATTTTGCCCTCTTTTAAATCTAAGGCACCTAATGTATTTTTGACCAACCTGGGCTTTTTTAAGCAGATGTCTGGGTTTGTTATCATTTTACTTGAATGATAATGATAACTCTGCTGGTTGAGGGGATTAATGCAAGGAATGGAAAGCACTAGCACTTTTTTTCCACCATGGTGTTTTCCCACACTCAAAGGGCAAAACCCACAGCACTAAATCCTTGCCTAGTGTGAAGCAGGGGATCTGCACTGACAAAGTGACACGGGGCTGGTGTGTATTTCCATAGCATGGTGTAAAGAAAGAAACAGGCTCCGGGTTGTTTTTCCTTTTCTTCTTCATGGAGTGAAAAGAAGCCAGAGTGCTGTTTTATTTCTCTAAGTTTTTGGAAGTATATACTAGCAGCTCATGTCCTGCCTGCCCTTCAGTTCATGAAAGACTGAGGACAGCTAGAGAACCTGTAGGTAGAAAAAACACAAGCCCCAGGAAACGAAGTGAATTATATTCAATTTGTATTTTCTGTTTGTATTAACAACTCCCTTAGTTATGCATCTTAAAAAGAGGTGAACACAAATCTTTGCTTGTTAAAAATTCAGCACTCTGCCTTGTAAAAAGAAAGTGAGCTCTCATTATCTCTTCTGTTGACTGTTTAAAACATTGAGAATCTGCCTTCCTTAACATGGCAAGACTGAGTTCAAAGTAATGCAATAGAAAACAATTGTTTCCACTGGAGCCTGGTGGATTTGCACCTGTGGTTGAGGGTCACTATGGATTCTTTCATGTCTGATATGGTGTAAAATCCTACCACAGCTTCCCCTCAGAGAACTAACAGTGTCTCTCTCCCTCACCATCTGCTCATTTGCACAATCTGTTTAAGGATTGCTGTCTTTGAGACCTTTGCAAGCCCTTCTTCCTTAATCTAGCAGGCTCAGGACCTAGAATTCTTTCTTTTCTCTCATTTTTTCCATTCAATCATTCCATCTTTTTTCTACTATCATGCAGGAACAAAAGTAAAAGAAAGTGAAACTTTGTACTTATCACATCAGTCTGGTTTCTGGAGCTATATGAAAACCAGTAGATTTTAAAATCTTGTGACAAAATGGTGGCAGCTGCTAACAATTTTCAACTTTTGAGGTCTCCAGCCAATTTGCTATCTCAGGAAAGAGTAGACTAGCCATGCCACTGTAATTCTGGAGTGAGATAGAGGACAAAATGATATTTTGAGGCTTCATAAAAAATGTTGAAGAAGAGGTGAGGGAATGAGCTAGGAAAGCTAAACCACAACCAAACTTCAAAGCATGCCCCCTCTCCTCGGGTGCTGTGTTCTCTAGTGCCACTGAACTGCAGCAAGGTCAGTGTGCCCTGAGGGGGCCTTCACAGTGGCAAAGGCTATTAAAGAGCTTTGTGTGCAGAGGTGGCAGAGGGCAATAGAGCTGATTTTCAGTTTCACTGCTGAAATCTAGAAGGTGAATCATAAGTGCAGCTAACTGGGAATTGTCTGACTAAATGTTTTCTTCATCAGAAAGCAATGATAAACTGAAACCTTCTGTTTCATCTAAATGAATAAATTCCCACTGAAATGCAGGCGAAGTTCCTCTGGGTCTGTACCTGGTTGCTAGTATGACTGGCAGAAAGCTGGGAAGGCACTGAGGGTCTGCAGCTCCCAAGTAGCTTTGCCATGGTGAACTGGGGCTCTCAGAGCTTCCATGCTCCCAGCTGCACATCCAGGAGACCGAGCAGACTTGGGAGTCCTGCAGTTCACAGCATGGGTTAGGGCTCCAATCTTCTTCCCTTTTGCAGGAAAGGCTGTTCACTGATACCAAACGCTGTAGTGCCCAAAAAGTAACTTGCAGTGTTTCCAAGCGTTGGATCAGTGTGAGAAGTATCATGGATGTTAGATGCTCCTTGATCACACATTGTCCTCCAGCAAAGAGGTTGATTTGAACCATCACACTTTGCTGGGAAAAAAGTCTTTTCCTTCATCAGGATGTAGTAGGTACAGACACTTTGCAAAGATGGACTTAATCCTATGGATGGCTTGGCTCCAAATCCTTTGGAAATTGCAGTACTACTCCTTTGGGAAGGAGAAGTACTGCAATTGGCAGCACCTAGATAACTTATCGACACAGGGAGCACAAGTTCTTAGGAAGGCCATGACAATCCTGAGGCCCTCCCATCACATTTTCTTTAGGAAAAGGAAAATCTGGAGAAATCAAGCCTTCACTGTTTAGGGATGTTGAGAGCAGCTCAGCTCAGACCACTATCACTGCAGGAGCAGGGCAGCACTGCTGATAGGATGGTTACCTGGAGAAGAGGCTGGCAGTAAGCAAGAAGGCTGTTATACAGGATGACCTCCGTGTTCATGATCTTCCCCAAAACACTTGGATATAGCTGAGAAGCAAACAGCAATTTAATGGATTCACTGTATGTTACATAAAACTTACCAGAAAATCAATAAAACTACTACAATAGAGTCCAAGGGGATGCTTTCCCTTGTTTTCGTGAACACAAGCTATTCAGTGGTTGCATAGAGCACATTTATACAAACTCGTAGCCATCTTCCTTGGCTGAAGGGGATCTCAGTAGCATCACCACGAGCTTCAAAAAGGCTATTAAAGATGAGGTTTGACCTAAGGTTGTAACCCATTGGAAAGGCAAAGCTAGCCCATTATATTTATACTCTTCACAGTGTTAATTTTCATCCGCTGTTACAAGGTTAAAATAAAATTTACAAAATTTGTTCTTCATTGCTGTTAAAATGCTCAACATATTTAAACCACATTGTATTCCCATGCTGAAAGGTATTGTGAAAGCAGTGTTCATATTTATTATTAGAATGAGGTTAACAAGCAGTCTTGCCTGTAGAGACATCTGGCAACAAACCCATCTGAACTGAGCGGAGGCCACTTACTAATAAGGTTTCTAAGTAGGGAAAGGGACAGGGTGTTCTCAGCGATCCTGTAGCTGGAATTAAAACAGGGAAATTGAGCTTATCTGTATGATTTGCACGTCTCACTTTAGGACCCTTTCTGGATGTTACTATACATATAGCTGAAATCAAATAGTTCTCTAATATGACACTGTTTTCAACTTATCAACTGATTCAACTTATAAAAATGAACTGTCTATAGATAATCCAGAAGTGTTCTGGGAAGGCATTGCCAGCAGCCACAATATTTCTTTTCTTTCAGAGTGGATAATCAGAATCAGTTTCTCCTACTTGCTCCAGGAGTTATTATGTTCTTTCAACATAAGCTGTTTTGGGTGAGCTAAGCACATATGAGCCAACAGACAGCAAAGGAAGTTTGTTGGAGACATAGGTTTTTTTCTCCCTTCTTATTTTAAAGGCAGAGAGAAGGAAGAAAATACAAGGGTGGCAGCTGAGGAGGGGAGGTGAGTCAAGTATTTGCAGACAAATAACAATGATTTGATGCAGAATTTGGTGGGCGCACCCAACCTGGGTTTTGTTGGTTGGTTTTTTTAAGTCGATACCTGACACAATCTATGTGTGCATGAGGTGTGATGGCGTTCACTAGAACTTAGAGTCCGGGGATGACCAAGACTTGTAATAAGTGACTTTTAAAGATGCTGAATGTGGAAAAAATGCAAGGTGGCCATTGGCAAAGAAAACACAGAGTGCTTAACCAAATAATCCTCAGTCTCAAATTTTAAGAGACCTGGTGCATGAAATTCCAAGTTTGGTAGAAAATATTTTAATTAATCCATCAAGTTAAGAGCGGTACTCTAGGATTAAAGAATAGAAAAATGTAGTATCTATACCTAAGATGGAGGGAAGAAGCAATCTGGAAAAATATAAACCTATCAGTTGGACCACAATAGTGTATAGGGCTATCAGAAAAATTTCTGAAGGAAACAATAATTAAGACAAGGAAATAATGGAAAACTGGGATAAAATACAAGTGTTTACCAAGGATAAATCATGTCTGTCTACTCTTGTAGTTTTGTTTGATAAGATAACTGATCTAGACAAAGGAGATGTGATAGATCAGATCTGTTTAGACTTCAGTGAAACAATAAAGGTATAAGGTCATGGGGAACTTTTAAAAGAACTGGAGAAACTGGGGATTACCACAAGAGTAAAAAAAGGTAAAAGGAGCAGGCTAGAGGGGAGGTGACAGACAGTAATATATATTTTTTTTTTTTTTTAAAGAGAGAAGTTACTAGTACAATTATTCAAAGAAAACTTGATGCCTATCTTAATAGTTACATGAATAACATGTTTAAAAGTATTCCAGTGAAATCTGGTGATAACACGAAGTGGGGAAAAATTTTCAATGCAGAGAAGAAAGAGGAAATCAAATGGGAATGGAGCCGTCTATGAGGCTGGTTCTTGTAGAGTAGCTGTTACTTAAAATGTTAAAATAAGCTTTCCTTATTATGCCTAAGAAGATGAGACCAAGAGGGGAGTAGTTGTTCTGGCACACAGAACCAGGATGTTAAAACCTAATTAAGGTGAAGATCAACTTTGGCACAGAAATAGAAGGGCATGAGCTGGCCAGGAATATTTGTATATTCTACTGAAACTATATGTTTAGCCTGGAATTAGAAAAGTTTTCAAGTTTTCAGAACAGTGCAATTCTGGAATGAATCATCTATTTCTGAGATGACATTTGATCATTTTATGAAAGGATTTTCTCTGATGGAGAAGGACTGTTCCTGTCCACTTGTCCATATGTTCTGTTCTTGCCTCCTCTCCTAAGGAGACTGAAGTTCTGAGGAACTTGAGGTCACAGCAGGTCTGGAAACATTCGTTTATTTACTGGAGTGTGTTGGTTCACTTCTGACATCGTAGATATGAGTCACATGCAACCCGTCTGCAAGGAATGACAATCTGGTAAATAGAGCCCTGGGACATAGGGAATCTGGGTTTCATTCCTATCCTATTCCAACTTGTTTGCATGCTCTCAGATAACCCACTAAAGATCTAAATAGATGAATAAGAATTTTAGTGAAGCAAAACCTCACTTCTGAGCCTACTGTCCTCAGTGAATTGTCACCTAATAGAAGGAAGATGTCAAACCTTGCTTTCTGATTTGATCTGAAAGTACCTGAGATACCCAATGCTCTTTCTAAATATCCTTCCATCAGAACGCTACAGCTCTCATTTTCCATCTCTGCCCAGACACACATTAAGTATTTGTCAATGTTCTTCCACCAACTCTCCCAGAGGAGTTTCGGCTAACATGCTGTTGGGAAAGTTTCTTATTTGCAGGCTGGAGGCAGGAGAGAACAGAAGAACCCCCAGCATTGGACACCGCAGTGGGGTGGGCACTCCCTGCTTCGAACCATTGGGGCATTTTCCTTGCAAGAAACTGAAATAATAACAATGCTACTGCTTGATTTGGAAAAGCTCCCGTGTCTCAGGTTTCTGCACAACCATGAAGACACTCACCTGGAATAGAGTCTCTCCTCAGCAAAGGATGAACTCATTTTCCAGGGAGGATTTGCACATCTCATTTCATTCCTATGCACAACAAAAACAGTTGTTGAAACCTCACTTTTTGAATTTTTTGGTTTTCTACCAACTTTACCTGAAGTCCCCCAGGAGGTCCTCCTCCCTACTAAGAGTTAATAGCATGTGTGAGGGCTGCCCTCTGAGCCAGTGGGTATTACAGGGGAAGCGACTTGCTTTGGTCTCCACCCGAAGGGTCAGGGAGGCTGAAGGAAGCAGCTGTTCTAGCTGTGGCTTTTCAATTTGCTCCCCGTGCTGGAAAGAGAGAGTCTGTGACTTCCTCCAAGTCCAGCCAAACACTGGCTTTGAGTGACAAACCCTGCAAAGAACAGCAAGTTCGTGGAATGTTTTTGCAGCTGTCAGCTTTAACCCACAGCAAATGACAGTGAAGCAGCTGCAACCTCCTGGTCCTGGGGCTACCCGAACTCCAGCATCCTTTCGTCTTCCAAAGTGGAAGACTTGCATTGGCTCCACTGATTGTGCTGACTACACACCCTGGCTGACTACACAACCATTAGACACATGAATGCAAGCCCTAAATGCATTTGGAATTTCAAGGCGGACCCTAAAAATAAATAGAGAGAATATTCTCTAGATCTTGATTATTGATTGACCGCTCTTCCTAAATGTTTAAGCCTAATGGCCATTTCAAGTCAGTGATTATTTCTGCTTGTGTGCCTTTAAGCTTGCCTAAGATGTGATTCAGGACCCCAAGAGAAGACAGGTAAAAGTGACAAAAGCAAAAACTTTTTTGCATGAGTACTAAACACTGTGACACAGGTAGAATGTCAGCAAAGCCCACACATGCATTTCAGAGAGAATAACATTAGGCAACATAATTCTGTCCTCCTAGAGCCAGGAATATTCATGCATTCTCTGAGTCTGGATTAAGGAAGGCTGCCCAAAACCTCTTAGCAAACACTGCAAAACATCCTTCTTTATAGATCTTGTTCCCTGGATTCTTGGGTTGGTTTGGTTGGGGTTTTTCTCCTTTCTTTTTTTCAGTCCTCATAGGTTTATGTCTATCAAGACAAATCACCAGCAAGTTCAGTCTTTGTCTCATCCTTCTAGTCTTTGCCATTCGTGATTCTTTCTCGTAAAATCACCATTATGTGGTTGTATCCTGAGCAGAGGATTCAGGCTGCTCCTGCGCACTTAAAGAAGCTTTTGCTAATGATGACCAACATTTTCAGAGAGGATTAGGATCCTAGGTACCCAGACACCAATAAAGGGCCTTGCGTAGCCACACACTGCTCCCAGAAATTCATTTCCTTTACCAGGGGTTTCAACTGGGGCAACACAGATTAGAAAATGGTTCTGAGAGACTTTGCCTGAGAAGATTTGCAATAAATAATTGATCTGCTTTTCGCAGCTGAGACCACAACTTACGTGCTTTTATCAGTTACCAACAAGTGAGACGGAGAAACTGAAAGAAAATATCTTTCACCAGTTCATGAATAACGACATGAATCTGTTTCAGAGGTTATTGGGCTTTGTCTAAGAGTTTGATTTGCCAGGACTCTGCTAGACGGATGCCACATCAGTATGTTTCTTCAGCTATAGGTATAGAAACATGGGCAATAGAATGGAGGGAGTGCTGCTGACAAGTCCATATACAGCACTTCCGGATCGCAGTCCTAGTTCCTCCACTGTTTTGCTGAAACACCTTACGAAACCCCACTTAATATCCCTGTTTCTATAACAAAAGAGTTTGATTACAACAGGAGAGTTCTACATTGTGTCGATGGTTGTGTAGCCTCTTAAATAATTGTTTGCAAAGAGCTCAGAGGGCCTGAATGCTGGAGGCGTTGAGAGCATTGGCCATGTGGTATGTATTAAGAAAGGCAGAGAAAGAGATTCCTGTATCTAATGTTCATTTGTACAAGCTGAGATGAAGACAGGCAAGCTGACTGGAGCTGTGCACTGACCCACAAAAGTGCTGTGGCCTGTGAGGAAATGCTAGGAGCCCTGGGCTGGTTCGTACCATGGAAGAGACAGGCTGGCTGTACTCAGCTACATTAAGGGATGTTCTCAGGGAGAGCACACATCAAATATTCTCATTAGTAAAATGACAGAAAATGCTGTTATGGCTTGAGGCTGCAGCAGGGAACATTTAGTATAAATATTAGGAAAAAAAATCATAATTCCAAGAAGAGTTACAGCAATTGGAACAAACTATCAGGGGACACTGTGGAATTTCTTCTAAGCTTCCAGCCATTGCTTTGGGAAGATTAAATAAACCCCAGTCCGTGGCAGTGGTTGGGGTGGTCTGCATGATCCCCAGCACTCCCTTCAGCCTCAAACAATTCTCTGAATGGGAGGGATGACTTGTTCCTAGAGCCTGCAGCTTGGATAATGCACTGACGGCTCTTTCAATTATACACGGCTCTCCAGGGCAGGGCACATGTTTCACTCTGCCTTCGGAAAGCACCCAGAACGTATTAGGCAGCACCACAATATAAATAATAACAACCCACTGTCCCCATCTCAGCAGTGGAACAGCCGCTTTCTTCAGATTCCCCCCTGTGCTGTGAGCTGCAAGGCCAGACAGTAGCCCTCTCCAGCTGAGCAGTCACTTAAGAGTCAGCCGAAGGGCAAAATCCCATGGCTACAGCACATGACATGGAGAGTTAGTGTCAGTACAGCTCTGGCAACTCTCCATCCTCTTCCCTTTCCTTTTTCCCAAGCAGGTAGTGGCTCCAAGGACAGGACTGCTGCTGTGCAGTGGACAGTTAATGCTTGACTTGGGGGAGGAACACAGAGCTGCCTGTCAGGTGGTGTGCTGGAGATGATAGGATGGTCACGGTTCATGAGAGGCACAGACTTGCTCACCTGGTAGCGATACTCGAGCTGGACCACAGTGGGTGGTAGAATGAGCGCAGTGGCTGCTGGGGATGGCAGTGCTGGTTAGTGGAGCAGGCAGGCCTAAGAGGTGCCATGTTATGGTTTTTGGCATAACAGTGGTTATTGCTGCAGAGCTATTATAGGTATTCCCATCACTGTAATACTGCCACCTGCTCTACAAGAGCTGTCCTCCTCAGGAGGCTGAACTGCACTGAATAAATTTGAGTTCTCCTTGCTAAAGCACCTCCCTTCCTGCCAGACGATGGGGTTTTGGAAAGAGGCGGGATAGCCTCTGAAGCCAGTTTCTCTCATTCACACCACGAAGGAGCAGAGCAGCTAGCTGAGAACCTGGGGGAGTGCCAAGAAAGAGCATCCCTGGGGTTCCCAGCTCTCTGCTGCAATAGTTGCACAGATGGGAAGGTGGCTCCTGCATCACTGCAAAGTCCCTTTTGGCCTCATCAGCTTGGATTGAGACTCCTGGTTCTCTTGTTCTCTGTAAAAGGGCTGCTTATCCTACAGTGAGCAGTCTTCCAGCATGCTTCTACCCTTTTCCTACTACAAAGGGAAGTAAGACTGGTAGCTGGTTTTGGCAGGGGAGGAAAGAAAGACTGAGAACACACAGACACCCCCAGTGACTGCCAACTATACCTCTTCGGAGAATAGGTCCTAGGAATACTAATAAGCGATGTTTATTTTTCAATTCTTTGCTGTAACATTTGAGCAGGAAAAATCATTTCAGCTGAGAGACATGCAGCAGTCCCTCTCCAGTTGCTGAGTGGCTTTATCAGGTGTCCAGCATGCCACATCTGTCTAACTGGATTGCTTCAGTGTGTGTTCCCAAACTGGAAACAGAGCAGAGAACTCTGCATTTTCTGGCACCACACTCCTACTGCAGAGTGTCTGCAGATTTATAGAGCTATAGCAATAGCATTGGCCACAAAACAATACTGGCTGCACGACATACTTATGATAATAGCTAAATAAGAACAGCTTCAAGCCAGAGAGAGCATTCCCAGGGATGTCAGTAGAATCTGATTTCCTAGTTGGAGGGTGTTGAATGACTTACGGCTTCTGACTTTGGTGCCAGCAGCTAATTCTTAAAAATGTAGGTTTACAAAGTACTGTGTAAACATGGTTCCTTCTCCACCCCCTGTAGGGATGGAGAGCTGAAAGCAATGGCTTTATTTTCAACATGGAGAAGATGATCTTCAAGAGGAGAAGGCGCAGAGAGATTAACTGAGTTTTCCAGTGACACCAAAATGATGTCTTAACAGGGCACGATGAAGAGCATAGCGGTACTTCACCCCCAGCACCGTGCTTAGGCCATAAGGTTGGGCTGAGTTTCTTCCTGATTTTTCCCTACCTAGTGCAGGGCAGGCTCTCCTGACTGCTATGATGAAACTACAAAGCAGGAGCCACTTTTAATAGCAAGCGACATCTGTTTGATGTGCTAATAACAGAGAAGTGATAATACTAGTTAGAAAAAGACAAAGATTCAGATCTGAATTAGGGTGCGCAGCTCATTCAGAGTTAAAGCTAGGGTTTCAAAGATTTGAAATACACAGCATGTTTCCACGAGAAGATCCGTAGCCAAAATGAAAATTGCATACAGGCTCCTTCTGGTTTCAACTGTAATCGTAAAGCACAAAACCCCACAGAATAGTTAGTTGGGGATAAAGATATGTATGAAATTTGCCTCTGCAGTCCACACAGTACTTCTGGGGAGAGGTCAGAGCACACCTCATCAGCCCAGAAGACAGACACCTTGGCAACCTCGTTAACCTGATGAGGTGCAGCTCTAAAAGACCCTGCCCTTCTATCACAGCTGTGAATTTTTCATTTGTAAGCTTGGCTTGAAAGCAGACACACCACTAAACAATGAGAGGTGACCGTGTTGTGAAGGGTGAGTGATATTGAGAATTCACTATGTGTATGGGGTTTTTTTTTTAAATTGTTATTATTTTTTTATTAGAAAAGAGGCAACTACAAGCTGTGTCTTATAAAGGGAAGATGTCTTAAAGTCTGAGCAAAGCCTGACAGCTGAATCTATCTCACTAGCAAGTAAAAGAGACTAATTGCCTAGAGACTGGGGTGTTGTTGATGATTGTGAAGCCTCTAAAAGTTGTTTCTTACTGCTCCACCCAACAGCAGCTTTCTTATCCATAAGTATCAAAGGTGTTGTGGTCTGACATTGCTGTTTGTATTTTGCTGCTTTCTAGGGGATATGAATGTGAGACTCCACGGTATTGCTTCGCATAATTGATTTAGTGATAACTGATCACAGCCTTTACAGCCTTCAGATATGAAAAAAATCCTTCCCCCTGAAATCTCTGCAAAAAGAGAGGAAAGAAGCTGTGTTTTGTGGCAAACTGGACAAGAAGGAATAGGTTTATGTTGCTGAAGCAGAGATTTTGATGGGAATTCAAGGCAGTGAAGTCCTGGGACAGACTGATTGGGAGTGTGCAGAGCCTCCAGCATTGCAAAGCTCTAAGGGCAGTTGGAGTAGCACTGATAAGGCTTGACAAAGGTAGAGCTAATCCTGTGGCATGGAAATGAGATGAGCTGGGTTTTGTGGGTGTTTTTTTCTTTTTTTGATTGCTCTTGGGCTTTGAATATAAAAGTGAGCATTTCAAAAGTGCTTCTTGTTGATTTATATCCGTTTGCACTGAAATCTCTGTATCTCTCTCTGGATGCCAGTGGGAGCAGAGTTAAACCAATTTTGCAAGTCTCAGCCTTACTAGTCGTTCCAAATGGCCACTGTGACGCTGAAGCTTTTGGCCTGGGGTAACTTTGTTCCCTCTGGAACAAGGGAACACTGCTCTGAACAGCAGATTAGTTTGTTTTCTTCTCTTTTTCCTTTATCGTTCTTTTTGTGGTTCTGAAGGATTCTTTGTGACAGATGTTAGTGTTCATCTCTTGCTTATTAATATTCCCATACTATTCAGTAACACGTTTCTGCTGCTACAGTGCTGCCTGACAGCTTCCACTTGCAGTATGTCAAGCCAAGATGTGTAGAAGTCCTGTCTGGCTTCATTCCTTCCTTATGGCCAATTCAGAGGAAGGTTAGCTTGGCGGGGGGAGCAGGAGAGAGGAATAATTATGCCAAGACAATATGTTTGGCAAGAAGCTGCTGTCTTCCTCCCATAACAACTACATAAAATGGTTTTAAGTGAGCAGAAGCTAGGGGTTTTTTTCCTATTCAGGCATCTTCCTTTCTCTGGATCCTTTTCTGCAGCTGGGATTAAGCTGAGTGTTGTTTTCTGCTGTTCATCAGCAGCACCAAAGTTAGGACTGGTGTTTCCAAAATTAGGTGGGTGTTTTTGAGAGGCAGAACACTGGCTGTAGAAGATCTGACAGAGCACAGCCAGCTGACTCAGATATTCACCTTATGCCAGGCAGAATAGAAATAGCTGAAGCATCTGGACGTTTTTCAGAAGTGTCATCCTTTTGAGTGACAGCTTGGAGCTGAA
>WEIS01042582.1:0-16617 GCA_013389965.1 Todus mexicanus
CTGGGCGCCCGATAAAATCATCACAGCAAAACCACTCGGACAGCCTACAGCTCTTTTTAAAACAATGACTTCAATAAAGAAATGGAGCTTACTTGTAGGTAGCTGATTACTCCAGATGCAGCAAAGTCCAGAAGTCAGTCTTGGGAACAAGGGGGAGCAGGAGGCTTTGACAGCGGCACAGCCAGGCACTTTGGAAATAAAGCCACCTGCAGGACGGAACACCTTACAGACAGGTTTGTTGGGTTTTTCCAGTTCTTATACACACCCTTTTTGACGACAGTGATAATATATAGCACAACATAGCCGAGGGATTGGGGAGAAACTTGCTCAAGTGTGGAAAGTTTACCTTTATCCCATCTCGGTTTTTCCCACTGTCTCTAAAACGTGTTGATTTACGTAAGCACGACTCTTGGACCACCTTAAGCAAACCTGTTATGTTTAAGCTCTCACCCTTTCTTTCATGACCTTAGCATGTCAGAAGGGCTATAGATTTTTGTTCAGAGCTCTCAAAGCTGAGAAAGTGGCTCACTATTCTCACCATTTGCATCTGGCAAAGATCAGGATGCAGAAAAGCAACTGGCTTAAGTCACACGACAAATGACTGTGGGTATTAGAGAAAGGACAGAGCTCACCCGATGTCAGGTGACATATCTGTCTGGCCAAGCACAGTG
Organism: Todus mexicanus; assembly: GCA_013389965.1. Lineage (NCBI taxonomy): Eukaryota > Metazoa > Chordata > Aves > Coraciiformes > Todidae > Todus > Todus mexicanus. The sequence continues at coordinate 672 of WEIS01042582.1, forward strand.
CCTCAGAGATCCACAAAATCCTGCTGGGTTCCAGATCGGGTGCAGCTGCCCTTAGTTTTGAAATGACGGAAAGTCATTTGAATATTCTTGGATAGGATGCTTAGCGTTTGAAGCAACAGATCAGAGACATCAGTGGTGGAGTGGATGGATTGGAGAATGAAGCAAGTACATCTTCCATAAAATGCTACTTCTTTTTAATATATATTAGAAAAAGCTTCTGTTAGCCTAGATGAAAATATTTTTGTGCCCCAGAGATCCATGTTAATTGGTGGTCTCTTGAGGATGCCTGCAAAAAAAAGCAAGAGTTAAAAATTTAGGCACACGTGACACCTGAATTCTCCTGAGACACACCGTTCCTAATAATAAAAAATACCTCATCTTTGATATCGTTTATAGAATCACAGAATCGTAGAATCATAGAATGGTTTGGGTGGGAAGGGACCTCTAAAGGTCATCTAGTCCAACCCCCCTGCAGGGAGCAGGGACGTCCTCAACTTGATCAGATTGCTCAGAGCTTCATCGAAGCTGACTTTGAATATCTCCAGGGATGGGGCCTCTAATACGTCCCTGGGCAACCTTTAGGTGGGCTTTGTACTAAGATTTTCCTGTCTTCAAAAATGTATCAACCAGAATTGTCATTTGGGATGGATTTGCAGGATCCCTTTGGTTTAAGTCATCTTCTTTTCTTTCATGCCCTCATGTATTTATTTGCTCTATTACTGTGGTGTCAGGGTGCCTCAGGAGCTTCACTGTGCTCTCACCACAGAATCACAGAAAGTTAGGGATTGGAAAGGATCTCGAAAGATCATCTAGTCCAATCCCCCCACCGAAGCAGGGTCACCTAGACCAAGATCATGTGTATCTCACGCTGCGGTTGCTGCACAGCATGGCTGTAGGTCAAAGTGACTCTGATGTAAGATAATGCTGTTGCATGGTGTGGATACGAGGAGAAGTGACTCAGAGGGAGGGTCACATTTTATCTCCCAAGCATAATAGGGGCCGTGAGAAGACACTGCTAGCGAGGCTGGTAGAGGGCAACCCAGGTGCAGTGTCCCAACTAGCCGTTTCAGAGCAGCACATTGAAGCAGGAGACTTACCTTCAGTTACACAAGGTGATGTCTGACAAATGCGACTGAGGTTTTGTCTGCTGGCTCCCATGTGGCAAACCCTTAGCCCTAGATGACCCCTCCTTCCTTCTCCCCACTGTGCTCTCCTCAATCTCCTTTAACTAACTTCTCTCTCCTCTTTTCTTTTCTTTTCTTTTCTTTTCTTTTCTTTTCTTTTCTTTTCTTTTCTTTTCTTTTCTTTTCTTTTCTTTTTTCTTTTCTTTTTTCTTTTCTTTTTTCTTTTAAATTTCCTTCTCTGCCACTCGCTGAAGATATTTGAAGAAAATTCTCAGTTCTCAAGCATGTGGAAAACCCTTCTCTTTTGTTTTGGTCTTGTAGACGTGCCTCTGCACTTGTGAATTCACAAGACAGCACCAGTCCGTGTACTTTGCGATGCACAGAAGTGCCCGAGCCTTGGTGCTCAGCTGATGAACAAAGACTTGCAGGTTTAAATAAGACTGACTGAGCTCTCGAGAGCTATTATTGGATTAGCCCATGACACCACCTTTCACAGTTTTCAATAAAAATGCCCATCACAGAGCTGTGCACGCTGATTGGAGAAGGATTGCTGAGGAGTGCAGACACCAAGGGTTTCCACAGTGAGATGGTTCTGATTCAAATGCATCTCAGCTTTTGCCTGTCTAAAATGAACTTTGTTACAGTTTGTTAAACTAAGTTCATCCGATAGTTTCCTCATTATTGTTCTTCATCTCTCACAATCATTTAAATGACTCCAAGGAGACTTTGACTTAGATTAATTGATCTGGAATGTGTGTTGGCAATAGTAGTGTAAATACCAATCTAGATTTCTCTTTCAACTCCAGCAGCAGAAACTTGATTAACTCTGTTTCCAGCACTCACTCTGAACCGACCGACATCAATAAACACAGGGTCAACTGTCCCGTCATAATGGAGTACGCAGTGAACGCACTTCTGAGTAGCACGATCAAACTGAGTGCATCTTGGGCAACACATCTCCGAGGCACTGCAGCCCATCCCAGTAAGCTCCAGATTGCCTCTAGCCAAAACCCCAGTGTATTCCTTTCAAAGCACCAGTCAAAATGTCAGTAAAACCATCAAGTAGCAGTAAGCTACCAAATACCAGGGAAAGAAACCTTATCAATAAGGTCTCCTCAGCATACCTGAGATCATAATGACCTGATGTTTTCTTTCACCCTTCTGCAAAACTAATCTGAATGTCTATCAAATAGGGGAAAGTTCTAACAGCCTTTTCAAGCCTAGGCAGTGTTAAGGTTCTGTGACAATGTAACAGACAGTACACTAGAAAAAAAAACCCAACAATCCATCCCTGCAATGAAAAATAGCCTTTAAGTCCAGGTTTATATTCAATGATGTTTCTCGAAACAAGTTGCAGGATTCTTTTCAAGGCACAATACTTACAGTACCCGCTAATTGCATTTTTTCTTTTCTTTTTCAGAAAACCTGGTTAACTCTGTTTCCCCCGTTCAGAACTGACCAGTACCAAACAACTCAAGGTCAAGGCTCCTATCATAGCAGAGGATGCGATACACACTGTCCCATCTTTATCCCTGCATATGTAGATCCTCCAATGTCCTATTAACGCAGCAGCAAGGAAATGGAACCTTTTTCCCTCCCACATGTTTTCAGTTTAGTTCTGTGTAACTGCGAAACTCTAAGAGAGCTCCTGTGGGTCAAGCCCTAACCTGCCACTATTGCCTCCAAGCACAGCGATTCTAACCAGAGCTGCGCTTCTTCCTCTCCTTGATATCCCAGCAAAAATAACTAAGGAAGGGGAGGAAGCATAGAGGAGGAAAAAGCAGGACAAAAAGGAGTTAGAGCTGGTATAAGAGAAGGAAATAGCACCTGGGACAAACATTTCATGGCTGTATTTGGAAGTCAGACAAAGCTCAGCAAGGTTTCCACAATATGTGGGGCACGGAGGGACCTGGTTTCCCATCTCTTACTGCTTCTCGATGACCTGTCCAGAGCCAGGCCTGAGCACAGACTGGGCAGTGGGATCCCATCCCAGCCAGAGGACTGCCGGGGTGTGTTGTGCTCCACACAAAGCCTCTGGGTGCAGGGCTGCAGCTGAGACAGCAGAGATGGGCACAGGTCTTTCTGTCATTCCCAGCAAACACACATCAGGACACATAAGCAGCCACCAACTTCACTACTACTTTGCTACTCTGGGTAGGGGAGGGGGTGATAAGAGAGTGCAGCTTTGCTGCTCCACTAGAAGATGAGTAAAGCAAGGCCCCAGTAACTCACAGCTTATGTGAACATAATAGCATCATGTGCTGCTCACTGATGTGCTTTGAGCCCCGTCTCCACTCCACACCTCCTGTTTACGTAAGACAGTTTTCTTCCTTGTGGTCCTGTAGTGAACCAGAAAGCCAAGCTTTTGGTGAAATGGGTGACCTATGAGATCTGACCCTTTGCCGGCTCTCTAGAAATGCTTACCTATATTAACAGTTCTAACTACTATCTGTTTAAATATAGAGGTCAACTATCCCACAGGGACTGATGACATTTGCTCAGGCACTGATTCCTCAGCATCAGATCCTTTGCTTTCTATGAGTGCTTTTTTTGTTGGCTCATGAGCGTTCAGTGACAAAACCTGTAAAGCTAAAATCAGCTACTGTGAATGTGCTCAACCTCATACCGCGTTCATGTGCATCCTCCCTGCTGCTCCCTCCCCTGCAAATCGTGAGAAGCAGCTGAAAAGCTGTAACAAAAATCCCAGCTGCATCATCACTCACAGGCTCGGGTTTAAACAAAAGGTCAACGTAGTTCTCAAGCGAGAAACTTTAGATTAAAATATAAACAAATGAGTGAGAAATAGTGCCAAGCTTGGAGGGATTAAAGGATTCAATGAAAGATGAAACTTCAAGAGGTGTTTGAGCCTGTTTCTTAATCCTTGAAACGCAAAGGCACAGAAAAGTAACCTCTTAGTTGCTACACACCTGTGCATGCCTTTGCCACTGCCTGCAAATGCTCATACATAATTTAGCGACCAGAAAGGTGGACATCTCTCAACCAGAGAGCTGCACACTATTAAAGTTAAATAAATTCTTCCCTCTCTGTCCATGTATGAGAAAGGCAAATTGTCTCCTGCAGGCACAAAGTCTCTCTCAAGGAGATGTTCATGACCTGAGGCACAAGAATCAGAGAGCGTGAATACTCACAGCAGCCTTGGTTGGAAAAAAAAAATGGTTATGAGAATCATTAAATCCTGCAGGACCACATGTTCTGGAGATTTGCAAATGAATGGGAGTAATCGAGTAACTAGTCGGGCTATTACGAAATTTTTGTTGCCTTCAGTGGTACAACATGGAAGGTCAAAACGTTCACTAACTCTGACTGAAATTCATCTGGAGGATACAGACAGGAAAAGAGCAATGATTCTTCTGCCCAAATGAGGCTTTCTAGACAGTGGGTCAAATAGGTCAGCCTCTTTTCGTTGGATGACTTTCTTCTTTCTAAACCAGTATACCATTAATATTGTACACTAATTTCTTGGCAGAAAATGTTGCTTCAAAAGTCCTGTGAAACCATGGTCTGGAAGGTCAGTGGGCTAGGTAGGTTCTTTGAGATACAGTGAAGGAGAAGCTCAAAATACAGCCCTGGGACCACAGAAAGCAGCTAGCGACAAGGACACCTGTGCTTGTCTTGTTGTCTTGCTATGCGTTTCTTTGGAGAAACGCACACATTTGGCATTTTGCTTCAGTTTAATGCTGAAAATAAGGGTAGCAATAATTTGTGCTGCACAGAAGTACAGTGGGTGTCCAACACTATTTGGAAAGGTCTGTTTTGACCTTGTCTGTCCTTGAAAAGCCTGCTTTAGTGTTTCCTTACATTGAATTTCTCCTTGAAACGACCTTCTAAACGACCCAGCTGAAACTAACCCTTAACTAGGTGGCTTCCAGAAGGGAATGAAAATGTAGGTGTCTGTTTCTCAGGAACATTGTGCAGAACAGAAAGCTTAACGCTGCCAATGCTGTTGGCTCAGACAATGCTTTTGACGTTTCAGGAATTAAGCAAGAAGGATTAGCAGGTAAGTGACACATTGTTGTGCTTGAAGAGCAATTCTTAACCCTTCACACATCCCAAAAGAATATATGCATGATTTGGATGGACCGTGAAGAGGCACTGCGGAGAGGACATTTGGCTTTCCTTTTGTCATGACAGAGGATTCACAATTGAAACAAGGATCCTAGGAAACTTGGTGGAAAAATCTGTAAATGTTATGGGAGATGAGTGATAGAGGAAGAACTGCAGGAGTGGCCGTGCTGCAAAGTTTTTGTATGCATGACAGGAAAGGGATCAGAGGAAGTGTGATATGCTGAGTTTACATCCTCCAGTTTACACTGAGGAGGTGGGAAAGAGGCTTTCAGGACACTACTGCAAACAGGGAAACATCCTGGAAAGGTTGTCACTGTTGGTGCTGCTCAGGATTATGCAAAAGCAGCACTGGAGCCAATCCTTGCCTTAGCTCAGGAGTTCCCCATTAATTCCTCATTAATAAAGCACATCAGCATTGTACGTGAAGCCTGGGAACTGTGTTTCTGGTCAAAGAAGAGAGTAAGAGGACAAGCAAAGAAGCAGACCCTATCTATAGAGGACATCAGGAACATCTTCACTCCTGTAAAAAGTGTTCAAACTTTAACTGTTACAAACAATACCATTTTTTCATTCACACAAAGAATGAAAGCAATGCAACGTCCTCCGTTGCCATGCTCTGATACTGGGATAGAGCTGTTCCACTCGCTTGATCAGTGCCTGCCAAACAGCAATCATACTTTTGGCCATCTCATTAGTTATTGCATTTGACCCGGCCTTGTGCAAGAGCTCTGAAAGGATCAGAATGCAGAATTTGATGGAAAATAGGTTGAAAGCTTAGCTAAGATAAATTATACCAGCTAAAAGGAAAGCTAAATATCATCATCTTACACTCGAGGATTAAGCTGCACTGATTTAAGGCTCCGTAAGAGCACTGAATTGGAGGTTTAACATGCTTTAGCATATAGGTATCAACTTCACAGGCATAACTTAATTCATGTTCACTCTTCTGAACAGATAAATTACAGTTGAAGGTAAGCCAGGGAGCTGAAGAGGGACCTAACAAGTATAATATTGGTTTCTGCAACCACTGCTATGATTTCCTTTTTATATGCATTTCTGCTAGGATGACACCATGCTATATACCTTCTATGATCACACATTAATTTTTGAGTATGCTAGCTTACAAATCTCACCCAAACTGACTTTCAGTGAAGAAGTTTAGAAGGCACGTCTTTACCGCACGTCCAGTTCCTTTTACAACATTGTAATACTGTCAGGTCTTAGCATGCTCCTGCTGTACCAAGGCCAAGTGAGATAGTAATCAGATGTCATGCTTTGAGAACGTTTGCTTGTAATATGTCTCTGTCTATTTCTCTGAGGGAAGAGCTGGAAGTGAGGTGTCAAGGAGGGCACAGGCAGGGGGCAACGGGAGACTGTTGTCCTGCATGTGTGCTAAATACCTGGAAAATGAGGGAAGACTCTTTGTTCACTTTTGCTGTTGGGATTTGCAATGGCATCTTTGAAGCTTCGATTTTTCCCTGGAATATCTCAGAATCTGCATTACAATAGTATTAGCACTCTAAAAATTAGACAGAGCTTATAGGAGTGGGATACACTTGTTATCAGATACTGCTTTTGCAGTGACCAGCAATACAAGCTTTACAGCTGCAAGGACCACTCATCTTGCTTCATTTTATTTTAGTCAGTAGTTCGTATTATTCTTCGCGCCAGCTTTTTTTAATTTTTTTTTTCCATGTGTACATTACATTTTTGGAAGGAATCTTTAGCATCTTATGGATTTTTAACAAACATTTTGTTTTTCAAACAGGAACAGTGTATGCATTTCTATATTGGGTCTGTCAGAAGTCTTTAGTGCCTAGCCACCTGATGAGGTAAATTTTAGAACATGATTCCTGTTAAGATAAAACAAATCCTTTAAGATACATACATGAGTAAGCATAGGAAGGTAGGTAGCATCTAAGTGGTTCATCTGTCATTGCAATATTATTCTTGAAATGAATGCAATAACCTCAGCAGAAAGCAGATCTGAATGCTCAACATGCTCCTAAGGTTTTTTTTAGAATCGTCTATAGATCAAGGATAAAATATGGAGAATTATCAATGGCAAGGACTCCTTCCTGCTCCCTCAGGTTGTTGTTAAGTGTTCTAGAGCTCCGTAGCTTGAATATGCTTCCCTTAGAATTCTGTCCACAATTTATATATATGCCAATACTTGTAAGTATTTCACAAAATGGAATTCTGATCTGAAATGTGTTCTGGCATCAATTGACTGTCTGCAGTAGCTTCACGTGAAATATATAGACTCATTTTGCAGCCGTCCCTCTTATTAAATCATTAGGGAAAACAGACAGACAAACAAACAAAGGAATAACAGTTTGATCAAGGAAGAAATTATATATCCCATGGCACTGAGAAACCTCGAACTCACTTCAAGCAGAGAGTTTTCAACAAAGCACATCATTAGAAAGTAGTCTGTGTTCATCTAGACCATAGCATTGTTACGTACCAATCTCACATTCCTTGTAGTTTGCAACCAAAATGTGGTTATCTTTAATTTAGGAAAATTTTTTTCTTTGACTGTAGGGTGGAAAAAGTTGATTGCTTTTTTCAAGTCTATTTCCATTAAAAAAACCCACAACAATCCAAAATACAGGGGAAAAATAAAACCTGGAAAATGCAGTTACTGCTGGGCAGGTGTAGGAGCAACTGCAGGAGCTGTGTATACTGCCTTCCCAAGTAGGTAGGAGCTGTTGGTGAGGAATGTAGCTCGTGGGCTAACACCCCTCTTTATGCCTCCTTGTTGAGAAGCAAGATCTAAGTCCCTAGGCAGAAGTTAGCAGATGTATTTTCTTTAAACACTAGTTGTTGCATTCTCTGATAAACACTTGAATGCAATGCTGGTGAGGAATCTGCCAGGGCAGCATTTTTTTCCACCAGAAAATTCCCTTTTTGTTAAAAATGGAAATATTCTGTAAAAAACTTCAAGACAATATCAGTTGAAATGGGATCCTTGTTTGAATCAGACAGTGAGGAACTGCCTGACTAGTAACAGTAGGTGAAGCTATGTGGAGATGGCACCATGTTTCTTACAGCAAAAGGTGTTCAGGATTATACTTGAATGTAAGTACTTGAGTGAAGAGAATACTCCATCCATTGAATTGTGATTTGGCAGTTAAAGAAATAAAAAAAGCAGAGGTTTTGATTTGTTAGTGAAGGAATACACAAGTGCAAAAGAAACATCCCTATGGTGAATTAGGTGGTAGATTTTAAAAGAATTTAGATGTCTTTTGTCAGAACTGTGGAAACACACACAGTTGCATGTTTCCTTGGGCAACTGCTGCTATTGTGTAAGTGGTTCCCAGCTTGTGAAACAGCGAAGGTGAGACAGATTGATAGACAGCTTGGACAAACACATATTGTTTTGTCAATGTCATTTTGGTGACTGTAACCACAAAGAGATTTGACATTTTATATCCGGTTTTGGATATTGTTAACGTTTATCAGCAAATTCAATAGTGAGTAGCAGCAGTCTTTTGATCAAAGCCAAGCATCATAAACTCTGGATTTGATTATATATTTTCTATGTGCCATTTGATTATTTCTGAAAGAGTATCGTGCTGGTTTTGGTTGGAATAAATTAAATGTCTTCATTGTAGCCTGTATGGGGCTCTTTTGGATTTGTGCTGAGAACAGTGCTGATAGCTGTTGTGTTTAGGGTTGGAAGGGTGGTGTTTGCCTGCCAGAGCCAAAGGGCTTCACTAAGCAGTTTTGCAAAGTCAAAGGTATGTCTGAGAGGTTAAACAAACAGGTTTGGTTTATGAAAGCCACAGAGAGGTTTGGAATTGCTGTTGATAAACACACTGACTGCAGAAGGACAGTCGAGCTCAAGTTAAGAATTCCCGGGTAACACCTGACGCAGTCAGAGGCGCAGGCCTGAGTTACAGGGCTGTAGATAATAGAAATAAGAGGGATCCCGGGTAGTGAAGGCGCAATTCTTTCCAAGAAGGCGTCCCTGTCTTGAGTGGAGGCAGAGGAGCACGGCCCCTCGACCGTCTCTGCTGGACCTTTCAGCCTTCTCCCCCGCAAGGGGTGCAGCCCCTGGGTTATTTTTATATCCCAATTCTGCCTGGGTGACATTTGGCATGACTTAGGTGGAGAGCTGGGTAATATAGTCACATATATTTAACATATACTCCTTTTGGCTCCTTAACATACTCAGGGGTGAAACTTTAATATTACTTTTGATGTTAATCAGTCAAAGGTCTCCGCTTGGACACTCGGGCCTTCAGGAGTTGTTTGTGCCTGCAGGCCCAGCCCAAACAGAACCGGCTGAGCTCCACCAGACTCCCTCCTTCCGCCATTTTGCTGCCAGTTTAGATCATCCCCAAGCCCAGAGAGAGCACAAGAATCTCATGGTCTCAGACATCTCAACCTTTCTCCCACAGCACACGAAATTAGCTGCATTTCTGCCTCACGGTGAGCTAGGCCGCGGGGGCTATTTTTGTTACTTCTTGCACAGTCAAGGCCTTTTCTGCCCCACCAGTGAACAGACTGAGGGGGGCACAAGAAGCTGGGAGGGGACAGAGCTGGGACAATAGTTACTCCTTCATTCTTTGCAAGGAGAAAAAGACCAGGAGAATCACTCATTTTAGTTTTGGCTGCTTCTCCACCAGATGGTGTTCTTTCCCTTGTCCTGGGATGGTAGTTGCTCAATCCCAATCAGTTAATACCTCCCTGGGTTAGCTCCTTGGCATTTTTTTATCTGTCTCTACCCACAGTATGTGCCTGGCCCGTTGCACCCTCATTCACAGGTCTGAGCTGCAGTTGTGCATGGCTGCTTTGCAGGTATGTTCAGAGCCTGTTTCGTTCTTCAAAGTCTTATGCTTCATTGCGAAACAATGATATTGCAACTGAGTCCGATCATATTGTGTCGATATATCCCAATGCTTCGTTACTGCCATACGGATTCACCTTTATGTCACTGTCTGAGACAAGCAAACCAAGACATGAGGCGTCCTCTGTGCGATTTCACACACCAGCATGACTGTAGGAGGTCACATTGTCTTAACCAAATCTGGGATTATGACCTGCACTGGAATGTGTTAGCTCTTTGGAAATCATGTATTGGTTTCTCCAGACTAGGTCTGTATCACTGTAAACAAGTGGATGACATGACAAATTGAAAACAAAGGCTGAGTCAAGGCGGAAACGAATCTGATTTTACAGTGTCTCCATCGTGTGATTTCCAGATCACTTGCTGCACTTGTGATGACACTTGTCTGTCTGCTCCCTTCTTGGGGCAAGCTCTAAGCTTGCACTGACCAGAGTTGAGGCACTTTGGGCTCACGCAGAGAAGCTCAGCGAAGAGCCCTTGTAACTTCTGTTTTTGTCTAGTACCAGGAAGACAGCCAGCAAAAGGTGCTGTAAAGGCTTCATTGTCTCTACTAAAAGCTTGAAAAAGTACAAAAACTGAACACAGTGTCCCATGATATGTTCCCTGTCATTTTATATGGATGGAGTGGCACCGCTCATACAGTAAAGGCATTGATCCGCAAGGAATGTTCCTGGGACCTGACAAGCCCCCAGGCACCGGCTGCTTAGTGGAGGCTCTGGAGTCAGCTGCAGCCCTGTCCTTCAGCTCTCAGCATCCTAAACCTAAAATTCCATTTTCTACTTCTTTTTTCCCCTTACCTTTTAGTGGAAAAAACCAATTTTAATATTTTTTCTTTTTTTAAGATTACATTGTTTTTTCATGATCTGTTTATCTTATTTATTTGCCACTGTGGATATTTAATGTCGTTAAATTGTATTTTGTATTTTCCTTAATGACAAGCAGCTGAGTTCTACAAACAGCTTCTTCACAGACTGTCCATGTGCAGAAATGGTGACCAGTTGCATGGACCTTGAGAGCTGTCCTGAGCTTAATTTCCTTTGATGATTTAGTAATGCATCAGTTCATGTTAGCAGTTGCGCAGCCTGTACATCTTGCTTTTCCAAATGCCTAGGTGCTATAACCTTCATGGACAGACCCACTCTTAAGCAAAAATGGGGCAAAAATATACTCCCATGGCTGTGATTATAGTGGTGGAGCCATTGCATGTGTTTGTGCCAAACACGTAAGCGACTAATGACAGAAAATCTTGTGGCTCAAGATCTGTTTGTTAGTACAGATTGGAAAGTCTATTTCAGTTTAGTCTTTTCTTACCTAGAAGTTTGCTCTCATTTTAGAACTAAATCATAGGAGTGGCTTCTCATCTTCCCTCTCCAGCTACCTTAATAGTAGGATGCATTTATAGGAGAAGGAAAATGATTGGAAAAATTTAAGTTTGATCTGATTCCCTACCCAAGAGAAAAAACTAAATGGATGCCTTCTTTCCCATTCAGAGCTTCCTGATTCACCCGTCTCCAGGAATGGGTTTTGCCAGATGACCCAACACTGCACTAAAGTGTGAAAATTAATTTGGAAACAGTCACAATTCTGATGAGCGTGGGACAACAGGGCTGCAGGAAATACTTGCTCGTGATGCAGAAATTCAAACCGTGTATGGTATTTGTGCAGAAAAGTTAATCCAACCAGCAGGTTGATCTAATGTCTTAGTTCTATCTCAACTCTGATATGAACAGGCTAGAAAAGCTGGCGCTTGTGTGAGGCAAAGCAGGGCTTTCAGAGGAGGGAGCATATTCTGCTGCCCAACAGTTACCAAAGAACTGCCGTGATTCAGCGCTTATCAGAGGTGAAGTGACAAAACAAGAATGCACCTTCCAGAAAGCCTCCAGCTACGCAGCTTGGTTGGGCGCTGCTCCTGGCATGGAGCTGTGATATCGATTGCCAGGCTAGCGCTATCTGGTGTCCTTGAAGTTGATGGTACATGTCTTCTGACTTTGCCCTCTGCATTTTGATTTGAGTGCTGGGGGTTAAGCTCTTTTTTTTTTTTTTTCTTTTCTTCCACGGACATTATGGTAAACACTCTTTTAAGTTACAAAAAAAAGAAAAGAACTCGATGTCTAGGCCAAGTTCTCGTCCACCACTGAAGTCCTCAGGAAAGGTTTCTTAAGGGCAGAGTGAGGAGTATGAGGCACTGGGCAGCACTGGGAGTGCCCCTTGGCACCGAGACGTTGCAGCTCCTGTGGCTGATGTAGCCTTTTCAGAGTCTATGAGCATTTCCCGGGGAAATGCATCTAGTTGAAGGTCTCTCAGCCACATTCCTTTTTCTCTCAAGGGCACAAAAGCCAACAAAACTGTGCTCTATGTATCTGCATATTAGTGAAGCAATGAGTTTCTCTCTCCGTCTTTCTCAAGGGAACCTGGGAGAGTGATTCAAAGAGCTTTGGGAAAGTATGTTTTAATAACAATCACGGACTCTACCTGCTGGTCTTTGCATTTGGTGTGACATTTTGTTTACTATAGTGTTTGTGAAATAGGGACAAGCCATAAACATCCATGTAGTTACACACCTCTGCAATGACGTGCTCTGACATGCACGAGCGCTTTCAGTGGAAGTGTCCCTGCAGCCATCTTACATCTTTGTGGGCTCCCAAGTCATCCAGTGAGGGAGAAAAACAACCATAACATGCTACTGAGGTTACAGGATGAATGAGACATTATGAATAGTCATGCTGGAAACAAAAGCTCTGGTGAATACTCGGTGAGAACTGTGGTGGATGACAAAAGTTTGCAGAGGAGTTCAAAACAATGATGCACATGAAAAAATGTTAGGCTCGTGGAGAATTTCCAGGCAAAAGAGTTTCTGAATAAACTGTTCAATGTGGGGATTTCACTCACCCTTATTTTCATGTGAGCTGGGAATCATCTGGTCATCGTCTTGAAGGTAAATCATTAAGTAAAAAATTTAGGAGGGGAGGGAAATCAATGTGTCAGGTTTACCCTGTGTCCCAGAGCAGTGAATAATTGCTTTGTCTTGCTGTAGCAACCGATGCCTTAATCCCCTGAGCTTCAACTTCTTACCCAGCAGTGTCAGAGCTCCTGAGTGGGTCATAAATAAATGTGAATATATCTTCCTTGCATCAGAAATTTTGCCAACAGATAAAATACCTTTCTTTCCTACCTTCTTTAAAATAGGGCATATACCAACATGCCCACATCATAACTTGTCCATTTGTAACCAAAGCTTTTCTCCATATCATATCTTATTGTTGATTCACAACTTCCTTCATGACCTGCTGGGATTTTATCTGGAAATTTCCATCAGATGCGCATTTATAAGCTGTTCTCAAATATAGATTGGGAACATTTATACATTTATTCTTCCAGCGTCTGTATAAAATGATATAATGTTTTACAGGTCTGGACCTGAAAGATGGATATCGTATAACCTGCCTGTAGTCCTGCAGAAAGTCTGTGGGTAATGAGATAAATACACTCCAGATTTCGTGCGATCAACCCCAGAGCCTGAAATACACAATCATCCGAGCTAAACATAAACTCCACAATCGTGGGTCCAAGTGTGTCTGTCCTTAGCATGATAAATGGCAGAAATATCCTGGCACGAAATGATGAAGTGAGGTTGAGCATTAGAATATTTACTTTTCTCATTCTTATGAAATCCTAGCACATTGATCTGGGTTTTTTTCCACCATCTGAGGTAGGTTTGCAGGTTCTTCTTAAGTGATGCGTATCACTTCAAGTTCACTTTGGTCACTTATTTCCCCCTTCTTCCATAAAATAAGAAGCGCCACGAAACTTCCAAGGGGAGAAAAGGATCGGTAGCAGCAATCAGCTGAAAGGATGAATGTGCTTAGTACACAAAAGTACATGCTTAGCAATTAAAATACTCTAAAATAACATTGTAGTTGTTTTTCTGCTTTGCGTACAGTATTAAAAATAAAATAGTCTACCACAAGTAATTTATGAAAGCAGCTAATAATGAGTTCATTATTGCATAGCAAGCCAACGTTGCAGTCGTGGTTATAGGCCTAGCCAAGGTCTTTGATCTTCTGGTTCATTAATGTATAAATGAAAAGACTTGAGCTTTCATCTCACATTCATCGGCTAATTATCTCAGTAACTGGTCTCACTCAGGTCTCAGTCAGTTCTTATTCAAGGACTTACCCTTTCATTTTCCATCCTCTACACAGGGGGTGAGTCACCAGAGTCATGATTTATTGTCCTTTTGTTATTTTCACAGCTCTCTCCGAGGAACTCACCTGTCTATAAAATTGGAGGTTGAAACGATTCGAAAAATACCCGGTGATGTGGCTATTTGCAGTGACACCATTGGATATGAGTGAGGAGGAGCTGATTTTAAACAGGTAAATGCAGCGTTAGGAGTTCAGCCAGGTGCAGGGCCGACCTGAGCATCATCAGAGCATTGCTGGACTCTTCAGACTTCTTCCTCTGCTCCCAGCTCATTAGGACATGAAACCCATGATTGTGAATAAAATTTGATATTAAAAGGACATCTAAAAACCCCAAACAACGAGCAAGTTGAATTCTCGGATCTGCTAGATTGGGTAGTAGAGCACACTCTGTCAGAAGTGAGCAGCAGATAATTTCTTCTTGGAAAACTTCGTAGCTGTTCAAAGCTTCCTAATATTGGAAATAACCACTTCTATTCAGATCCATTTCAGTCAAAAATGTATTTGTATAAATAATATTCATATATATATTAATATTAATTCTCAATCCTAAATGAATGAAATCTCACCTGGATGCTGATTTTAAAATATGGTCTTTGTTTTATAAGCAGACTGTGGTTTTCACCTGGCATCTTAAAGAATATTAGTAGTTACCAAATGGTGCTTAACAGATGATTGCCAGTCTCTTTCTTTCTCCCCCCACTACTACCCTCCCTCCTTTTAATTATTTTAATAACAATAATACTAATAATTCTTCAATGTCAGCAAATAGGGAGATTAATTCCTGACTTTGAGCTTGCATACCAGATGTTTTAAGCTAGGATGCTAAGACATGCATCCCCATGTTTCTAATCACTGCCAGCAAAACATTTCTCGAAGAATTATGTCATTAGAAACTCACACTAAATTAAGATGTTACAGCGTTAAGGTGACGAATGCTTGAAATGGCAAAGCCTGCTGATATGCCTGTATGTTCTGGTGTAATTTCTTTTTTTGTTGTGCAGTTTAGAAGACAAAGTAACACGGCAAAAGCAATATGACAGTGGATTATAGCTGGAGCATATGACCGAACATAAGCAGGGCGAAAGTGAGATGGATGATGAGGCTTCCTGGCAGAATGTGATAAATTATGGAATACTCTGGCAAAGGAAGAGCTACAAGTACTGTCCTTAGGAACAGTTAAAACTAGTCTAGATGACTGACTCGATACAGTGGTAGTTTAAAAGTAGTTTCAATTCATGGAATGCACCCGTTTGATCAAGGAACTGATTTGGAGGGACAAATAGAGCCCTAAAACCTACAGCAAACCAGTCTGATTGTTTTTCTGACTGTGATTTGAGCAGGAGGTTGAACTAGAAACTGCCTGAGATCCCTTCCAAACTGAATTATCCTATGAAATAAATACATGCAAGTATACAGTGAAGAAAAGAAATATAGAAAGTTACTGTACCATCACCTATAGATTCCATAAGTTGAAACTCCCCCTCCACTCTGCTCTCCAATTTTATTTTACTTTTTTCTCTTTCTTTTTCTTCCTTTGTAAGTTCTGCGCATATTAACACACTGTGTTGCGCTCCAAGAACATGGTTTTTGTGCTCTTTCTGTTATTGCAAAAGAACGCTCAGGTGTAAGCATGTTGTGCCAGTCACCATCTCGATTAGGTCATCAAGACCAATAAC
>WEIS01042588.1:0-15608 GCA_013389965.1 Todus mexicanus
ACTCTCAATTCAACTATAACAATCAGATGATGTAAGGAGCTCAGCCTGCATCTAGCTAAAGGACTGACAGTGCAGGCTGCAACAAGCAGGGACTCGCATCTCAGCTGTGTGCATGCAATGGGATGCCTTCTCACCAGCATGGGGATCAGTAGGTTATAGGGAACACTAAATGCAAACTCATCTCCCACAGAAGGTGTGCAAAAGGAGGGTTTGTGCTTGTAACCTATATATTGAATTTACGAGGTGGAGAAGGATGCGTGTCACCGGAAGACAGATTACAGCTTTCCAAGATAAAAGGACGTACTTCAAGAAGCTGTAGATGCTTAACATTTTTTAAGTGTTGCATTTTGTGGTTTGTTACGTTACCAATTTTCCTCCTGAAGATACAGTTAAGTGATTGCCAGTTAATTACATGTTATTAATAAATTGCTTCAATCTTGAATAAACTACATGACCAGAATAGTTCTCTTACTACAGTTTACCTTAACTGTACATTACTGTATTTGTCCCTTTTTTAATTGCAGTTGCACACCGTAGTGCTTCTAGGACTATTTAAAAAAGAAAATCACTATAATGTTTGCATAGTCACGGTCTCTATCCCCCAATAAGTAACACTGCTCTATGTTCGCTCCCAGTAACAGACTGACCTTAAGCATAATTAGTGGAAATAAACAACATTCACCTGGAAATTAGTGAAACCAGTAACCCAAAAGTGCCATGAGGAAGTAACCAGCAACAGGAGATCAAAGAAGTGATGATGAATAAGGACTATTGGATTGGATGACCCATGTAACACTGGGACTAGAAGACTACTAATATAAATTCAGCACATCAAAGCCAATTCTGAGGAAGACCATTTGATCACTCTGGAGAAACAGCCACCAGTAGATTTAACCGCTTTTCAACAACATTGATGTTTACTTCATCAAGGTCCATTGATATGGAAGAAGCTAACACTGTACCCTGATTTGATCTACGGTCAGCAAAACCTTGTATTTAGCGGTGTGTCGGCCAACATAGGGCTGGCCTCACCTTGGTTGCCTATCAGGATAAGTCCATGCGAGCCCAACTCCTCTGATGTAACTGTAGCAGGGCTTGTGGTAGGTTTACTCAGCCAGCAGCCAAAGCCACCATGCAGCCACACAGTCCCCCATGTATGGATTGTCCGGGTTATAGTTCATAAACAAGTTTCAGTAATATCTAGTGCATGCAGGCGACTCATGGAGGGTTGTAAAAGCAATCCAGACTTGGATCACCTTGAGGCCCTATCTATGCAGAGACGATCCATGGGGAGCTGTGCAGATAACTCAGCTCTAAGTTGTCCATAAGCCATAAAAGAAACAGGGCAGTGCTGTATCATTCAAAGAACTGAAACCTGAGCTGTCTTGAAATCCCTCAACAAATAATATGCCCTGAGTCTCAACCCAAACTGCTATTCAGTTGCCTGAGAAAGTGAGATAAAGAGAAGCTGGAGGGTTTCAGTTTGGTTTCAGCCAACAACCTTGTGTGTCCAGACAATCACAAGATCAGCAAGAAAGAAGTAAAAAGAAGAGCATACAGAAGTGAACTTCACCCATGGATGAATAAAGAGGAAACTCCATTACATTGCCAAAGATAAGCATTCCAGATGATATAATCCACTTCGGCATATTCTTGCCCACAGTCATAAATCAGGGGATAAAACCCCCTAAGATTTGGGTTAGGAATTGTGAGTACAGAGATGCCCTTCCTCCTTTATGAGAACACTAGCCAAGGTCACTTTTCCAGGATTAAGAGCCTTTACATGGAGGGGTAAGTGAACATTTAGCATGATGCAAGTTTGTAACCGTGGGTGATTAACAAACAACCGTATAATATTTAGCACAGCTTTTAGGTTGTTATAGTCTACTCTATAGTTTAGTTGTAATAGTGCCTTCTTTCACTGCACCTGTGAAAACCTGCAATAGTGAAGTACTAGATCCATGAGTGAAGCTCAAATAAATTGTTTGCTTGAGCTTTGCAGTTAAAAATATAAGCAAAGTTCAACTACATTGTTTGCTTGAACCTTGCAGTCTAGTTTCTTCTCACCACATCCACAAGAAGGACGGGAGAGAAAGCTGGAAGAGTAAAAAGTGAGAAAACTCAATGGTCAAGATAAAGAAAGCTAATAGGTAAAGAAAAGTGGAGACTCTATGGAATACTCCCTTTTGCCAACCTGGGTCACCTATCCTGGCTGTGCGCCCCTCCCAGCCTCTTACCTACTCTCACCCCACTTGCTGTGGGGGCAGAGTGGGAAACAGACGAGGCCGTGATGCTGTGCAAGCACTGCTCAGCCATTGCCAAAATACTGGAGAGTTACCAAAACTGTCTTAGTCACAGATCCAACACCCAGCACCATGCAGATGATGTGAAGAAAATTAACTCCATTCCAGCCACATCCAGAACAGGGCTACACACAGCATTGAACTGTAAGTCTCATGGCTGATATGCTTTATCTAGAACTACTGTTTTAATAATTTAACAGATACTTTAATTAAGGGCTCATCTTTTTCCCTGGCTTAACTACTTCCATGTTAATCAATCGACTGTCCCAGCACACTGTGATGAAATTCAGCATGCTGAAGGCATTAAAGGTATCGACTGCTACAAATCGATTCTTGTGCTCCAGCACCAGGGCTATGCTGGGAAGAGCTGGTGGAGAATACAGATAGCACTGAGGCTGTCCTACAACAACCTCCCTACCCCACATAAGCATCAATAAGTTAATCAGGGACATAAACAGTCAAGTAGTGCATGGCATAGAAGGTAATGTGAACGAAACGTCCATCACAGGTGCTGGGACGCCTGAGCTGCCAGGGAGCGGGTCCAATTGATTCAGAAGCACTTAAGCCTGACTTCCCATCCAGCCCATTTGCTTTACTGTCAAAGATTCCTGCCCACTCACTCTCAGGCATTGCTGGGCAACTCTTCCCATTTAATCCTTGCTCCTTTGGATCTGACTTGATGGCTCTCATTCAGTGGATTGCCCAGGAGCAAGCTGGAGCTCTACGCAAAACCTCACAAAGAGGTTTTTACGAGGCTAACAATGTCTGCAATGCACTTAGTAGCATCACTTTTCTATCTTCCCACCAGAACTCTGTAGCACAACCAGAAGAGATATCAATTTTCTGGGACAACACCCAATTTTAGCCCTACAAACTCTCCTTCCACATCTCTGTTTTTCAGTTTCAGACATCTGAGATTTCACAACTGCTAAAAGGAACACACTACTTTCATTTCAATTAGAAGCTATGGACAAAGACTCCATGACCAAACTCTTCTCTGCACCTGAGACCCTTTGGGAGGTGTGCGGCACCAACATCAGTTCTGACTTTGTGCGCTCAGGACACGACAACCACTTTCCCTCACTGAGTGAAGGAAGGAAAGGGCGGAAATGTGGGGTTAGTACTGTATTATACAGTATTTCTTAAGCACATAAAGGAAAGAAGCAGTACTTAAGGGAGCTGAGATAGGATACGATGTCTGGTCAACGAGTCCAGATGTTTCCATGACTCCACAGTAAAAGCAGGACAGTCGGAACAGAAAATTTTTAATTCCCCAGGCCCATTTGCTGGTCGAGTCACTCAATCTGAAGAAGTCTCATCCTGCTCCGTGCTCGCGTGCCCAAAACCTGTGTTCATGCAGATCTTGGCATACCCCAATATTAAGTTTTGGATTCAGCTGGATTTACTGAATTAAGTTTAGACCAGTATTAGTGAATTACTGGATTTACTGTCATTTTGACCCAGATAAGTGTATTACTGATTGATATTTGTTACTCCACTGTTGTTTTGAGAGAAACTGTTTATCCCTAAAGCTGTTGGTCTGGTGCCTGTGTCGGGTTAAAGCATAATTTGGCAGAAGATAAACCCCCCCACATTCCAGCTTGTCCTCATATATTAGAGGAGATGAGTTTAGATTCTGAAAGATATCCAATTCATCACTGTAGGTCTAGTATCGTAATACTTCATAGAGCACTGCATTTTCCGACTAGTAGACTTACACATCCAGGCTTAAGGAGTTTGGTGTCACCCAAAAAGAAAAGTTTGTGGCTCACGACGTGAACAGCACCATTTATTGGAGCAACAGGAGCACAGGTAAATACACTGTTCGCAAAAACACATGCAAGTATCAAGATTATGAATAATCACAGAATGGTTCAGGTTGGATGGGACCTTTAAAGGTCATCTAGCCCATCCCTTCCTGCAGTGAGCAGAGACATCCTCAACTAGATT
This sequence comes from Todus mexicanus, assembly GCA_013389965.1. Taxonomy (NCBI): domain Eukaryota; kingdom Metazoa; phylum Chordata; class Aves; order Coraciiformes; family Todidae; genus Todus; species Todus mexicanus. Next base: position 4,254 of record WEIS01042588.1, read on the forward strand.
GGGTTGCTCAGAGCACCATCAAGCCTGACCTTGAATGTCTCCAGGGATGGGGTCTACACCACCTCCCTGGACATCCTGTTCCAGTGTTCCACCACCCTCATAGTAAAGAACTTTTTCAGCCTGGCTACAAAACAAATTACATTAAAAAAAAATAATTCTATAGAGATTTCTAAGTTTTCCTGAGGAAACACTCAGGATAGTCTGGATCTTACCCAAAGGCATCCCTATGGGGGGCAGGAAGAGAGGCTCAGTCGTTGACTGATCCCAGAAGTCAGACTTAGCCTGCAATGGTATCTTCCCCGACTTGTTCACGATGGTATCTTCTCTACCATTCCCCCTTCCTTTTACACTATTTTTTACCTTCACGGAGGAGCTTGAGTGGCTACAGTCACACATACTTTCATTATAATGAGTGTAAAATTCTCTTGCTTTGCTTTTAAAGGTTTAGATTAAGAAAATTCAGGGCACAAGCTCAGTGAGGGGTGGTCATACATTGGAGGCGGGTAGCGTTTGGGATGGAGATGTGTTTTGGTATTATGAGCAAAGTTCACACAAAGGGGGATGGTATTTTGTCAAAAAAATGACAGACTGTTGGCCCAAGATAGCAAATATGCAGCTTATCAGTTCCATAGTACCATACAGCTCCCATCTTCTGCAATAATTCACAGAGCCTGGCTGCGGGGCCTTCACTCCGCTCCACCCTGTGCGCTGCTTTGTAGGCAACGTGCATCCAAGAAATGGATATGGAATGGATTCCTGGCATACCAACTGCAGCTGTGCTCCATCTTGGAAGCTTCTTCAGTATTATACCTTTCCTTAATGTGTGAATAATGCCATACCTTTAATATAAGCATAGTTTAAGTCATGCCCAGTAATTATTCCACAATCCGTTACCATATCCTGAACCTAACTCGACCAGGCTGTCCCAAGCCCCTCCAGTGTCAAGAGGAATGCAGCACATGGCATCCTTACTGGCTCCAGCCTTGAAGCAGGTGCCTGAACCGAGTGTTTTGGAGCCTTGCCCCACCTGTGGGCACCAGGTGCTCTTATGGAGGGAACTACCTGTTCCCTTCTTTGATTAGAGAAAGTCAGAAAAATACAAACATGAAGAGAATGCTACCCTGCCTGTTTCCATTAGTTCATTGTCTTAGAAATGCTGAGTACCACTGAAAGGCAGCTAAAGGTCCAGCTCTCCCTGCAGAAAGGAGTGTCTCAAGCTCAGCAGGACACTTGGGCTGGAATAGCTATGACTCTTGCCACTGGCTGTGTTAGAAGCCTTCTGATGACAGGAGAAATGAGAAAGCCAGGCGGTCCACATCATGGTCCTATCTGCCCAGGAAAAATTTGACAGGTGGCTGTAAGCTGCCTAAACAAGAGTTTCTGAAACAAAAATAGATAAATCTCTGTATATTGATCAAGACAACCATGACAGAAATATTTGGTCCAATTTGGTTTCAGACAATTTTATGTCAAATTCCTCCCTTCTTGAAGCCTGATCGGAGTTAGGAATCAAACCAACTATTAAAACTGAGTCTAATGCTAATAGAGGTATTGTAGTCTCTGCTCTTCCACAGGCACAGACCTGGCCAAGCCAGGCAAGCACTCTCACAAATCTGTTACTTTGGGTTACTTAACCTGACTTGTAAATATGGCACATGATGTGGGGGTACCATCTGAATTTCAGTCAGAACAGTGGACCTTCCCTTAGGGTCTAGAATCCAACTATAATCTTCAGTGGAAAATACAGACTCTGTCTTTCGGGCATCACTAGCTTAGGTACAAAGATAAAAGCCCCAAGATGACTGAGGCCCCCTAGCTACTCCCTGGGCTAGTCCCACAGATTTGGGATTAAGCACAAGTAGGCTGGTTATCAAACACTCTTTAGATGTAGCCCCTGTGCCAGATAAAGCCCTATCAAGTTGTCACCCCTCTGAGGCCCAGCAGCACTCACTAGTCAAAAAGGGTCCTGGTCCACTCAGAGCCCATTACCATCAACAGGCATATCGTCCAGCACCACATGGTCCCAACTATTAGTAAAGTTCATTTCTGCTCTGCTTATACTGTGATCCTCCTACCTCTCTGAAGATACAAGCTACAGCTACCACCAAACAGCCTTGCATCTAGTTAAAAATCTCCCTAAGCCTGGGGAAAAGGGCCCTGACCCAAGGCCTCTTGCATGGAAAGCCTCTTTGGCCCCAGGCATTCCCAAGCAGGCAGCTCATGGAACCCCAACATCTGTTTTACAGGCTTTGGGCAACAAGCTCCACCCTGCGCCACACCTTTTCCCACCAGAGCCTCAACAAGGGCCTTAGTGCCCTTCCCACTACTTCATCAGCTAAAAACTGAAAAACAAAACAAAAACAACCCCAGCCTTTGATTACTCAGACTTAGCAGACATACAATTAGCATCCCAGGGCAGCTGGTCCCTCTCAGGTGGCACAGAGGGTGCAGCTTACAGGGACTTCCTATCCAACAGTAGATGGCACCATCAATGACAGCATCACTTTTGTGTCCTTATGGGCACTCAAAACGTGCCTTCAGTTGATTACATTGAATGGGACCTATTCCCTCACCCTCTGTCATAGTCCAAGGGTTCACAGGAGCCCGTTCAGCCCTTCCCATAGTCAGTCAAGTGCAACTTCTCCAACAGACAGACACCCCAGGTATCTGCAGCTTTTGGGAGGCTCGAACCTCCATTGTGGAGCAACTCAAAAACAATTCTGGTCAGGTCTGAACAGCAGCAGTTTATTACTGTAGCTACAGAGGACAACACAGAGCAGTGGAGCAACAGCCTTTGCTTGTACAAACTCTGCCCAGCTCGGGCAGTGACATCTCTGGGTTACACGACTTGTTTTTCACAGAACTACACCTACGTGTCAGATAAGCAGGATGTAGTAAGTTAGCACAAAGAATGGTAACATTCAGATCATTTCAGATAAGCTCCAGACAGTACCTCCTTTTACAAGTATTTCACTCCAATAATTGGGTCAGTCTTATTCAGTGAGGCCATTAGGTAATGCTGCAGGTATTTCTAACTAGAGAGGTCTGCAAAGGTGCAGGGGGTATTAGCTATTTTACTTCCACATATGGAACTACTCGGAGACCAGACCTTCCATTATCTTCAAGGGAAGGTTGAGTCTCCTGGCACTTCTGAGCCAAAATCCCCCTAGTTTGGGTACTCCAAGAAGCATCTCCCCTACCTCCAATGACTCGTGCTGTTAACACCCTGTGAACCTGCAAGCCCCAAAACTCATCACATCCCTACTCACAGAACTGGAAAAACACTCACACCCACTAACAGCCCCATGCAGCCAGTGCAAAAAACACAATCAATGGGTCTAGGCATGTGACCAATGACTACCAAGGCATAAATTCTGCCTCACATAGCAGTCCTAATAGCTGTCAAAGTAATCAATGCCATTAACCTTTCTTCTTACCTATGCATAGCGGGTTGGGACATTAAAGACACGTTATTTCAGTGTCACACGGCTAAAGAAGCAGCTGCTGCCTGAGCACTCACCATTCAAGGAGCTGCCCACACACCACCCGAGATTTTAACTGCTCAGACCAGAGTCCCTTTGCAGCGGCCAGCTCCAGTGAGTCAACCGTGTCCCTTCCAACTCCTCACACACACACACTCTCCCTCAAGCACTTCCTCTTCTCTCAGATTCCACACTAGGTTCCCCAAATCAAGGCCTTCAGAATAAAGGTGTAATTCATTCTATCTACGGTGCACAAATTTAGACAGTTCAGGCTGAATGCCTCCGGAAAGGGACCCCAAAAGTGGTTCTTAGACAGGCCTGTTTTAGTTTTACATCCATTAACTTCATGTTGAATCAAGCTCTCACTCCTGAGTTTCCTTTGTGTTCTTAGTGTTGTCTCCTCCAACCACCAGACTTTTAATGTGACTTATCTTTTTTGTTGTTTTGGTTAGGGATTTTTTAAGTGCATGTACTTCATTCTCAAACTCCTCAGGGTCTAAATTTATCACAGCAGGGAGAGCTCTGAGAACAAACAGGATCTTGTCACAATAGATGAAGAAACAGGACAGACATTTTTTCCGTTCAAGTAATAATCATTAAAACAAAACATCAAAATTATCCTCTTCAAATTAGCTCATTAGCATAACCAGTGCTTGTTAAGGGATGCCATAAGAGACTACCTCCAGCAGCTCTGTGGTTCCTCTTGCCCCGAGTCTGGAGATCCAGGAGTCTCCGCTGCATGCCCACAAGACACAGCTGCTGCTGCTTGAATGTTTGCAGGCTCAACCAGTAGCAAGGCTGATCATGCATCCCAGAGATGCACACAGGACACTTACAGAGCCACAGACAAGCTACCTATGTGACTCACATAAAACAGAAGTACAGGCAGATAAGTCCCTTTCCTCCTCTTTGGCTGGCCAGGAGTGAATTTCTCTCTAAAGCCTACACCTCTAAAACCTCACTCTCCAAAGTCACAAGCATACACACATTCACAAATGCCTCAAGGGCCCAGTACAGCCCTGTTACCCACTGTGAAGAATTTTCTGCTTACCAGCTGGTCCAGCTTAATGCTCACTATCAAACAGATGCATTCACACATTCACACATTCATTTCTTCCATTAGCACTCGACACTCAGAGATCTCCCTAAACATCAGCATGGACCTTCTGCCCATCTGATACCCTGGAGTGGACCTAGGGTCTCCTACTCATGAGCTAGTCCACCTTGAAGTCTGCTAGCAAACTATACAGGCAATTCCTACACATTCAACTTGGAGAAGATATGCTCCACTGTGGCGGTGCAGACCCACAGGCCACTCTGAGATCTCAGGATAAGCCCCATTGTGCTGTTATCCTGGTTACAAGTGCAGTGACTGGAGCCTCAGGCACTCTGGCCACACCTGGGCCATCTGCCCTACTGTGCTGTTATCTCGGCTATAGCCTGAAGCTGGGGTGGCCAGGCATCCCCCTGGGCCACTTGTTGCCTGAACTGTAGGCCAGAATGACTCAGCAGCAATTGTGGCCAGAATGAAGAATACCAAGACAATCATGTGGAGATCCTATAAATGGCGATCTAGAAGTGAGACCTTTTGAGCTCTACAGGACCACAGTGGGCTGTGTGACCTGGAGATGGGACACCCCTCAGGGTAGATTTCACAAGGCTTAAAAGATCATCCGTTGGCGGTTTCACAAGAACTCAAAGGCTTGATCTCTCGAAGTCCACTGACTGTCTGTTGATGAATGCCAGCACATAAAATGAGTAATTCATGAAACTCACAAAAAGAGCAATTTTAATCATAGGTTAACCTCGGTGCATTTGTGAAATTTGATTCAGAACTACTGGCCTATCTGTGCACACACATGTAATCTGATTCGGAATTATTTGTATGCCTGGTCTATATGTGTTACTTAATTTAACCTCCATCTGCATGTGCAACCCTGCTGTAAGTTCTGAGTGACCCTTGCCATTTTCTAATTAAGTCACTATTCTGACTGTAACAAATTCCACTGCACCGCTTTGTTAAATTGGCTGATGATTAAGCACTGTTAAGAATTATACAACCTACTCTTATCAAAAATATTAACAGATCCCAAAATGCTGCTAAAAAAAAGCCATGCAACAAAGTCTTATTCACAACACCCACGTACCCTCACCAGCAGCCAGTATCAGGCATGTAGGCCCTTACCCACAGTCCTACCCCAGCTACCAGCACTGAGCATCCCAGTGAGGGTCCTCACTCACCAACTCCAGTTGTTGGTACTGCAGGCCAGGGTTGCCTAGTCACCCCCAGTCTGACTCAGTTGCTAGCACCAAGTCCACTAACATCTGGCCCTCCCAGCAGCTGGAGCTCCAGACAAAGTCTATAGGCAGGGCCTGTGGAGACACTCTGAAGAGCTATGATCCTTGCAACTACTGACACAGACACTCTCTTCTTCCAGTTGCGGGCACTATAGCCCATAGGTGCCCACAACTCCAATCTGACTCCACTTGCTGGCCCAGTCATCAGCTCACACTAGTCTAAGTAGTAGCTGGCACCTAGTCCTTGCAGTGCTCACACATGGGACAGAGAATTTCTCAATGCAACAGGAATTTTTGGTCAGTCACCTTTAGTTTAGCCTGCAGCCTCAACATCATGGCCTACCACTTCATACCTATTTTTTTAGCATTATCTGAAGCTAAAAAACAACTATATGACCCATCCAGGGAAAAGAGCTAGCCCTTAATCTCTGTGCTGGGCTTCTCCCTCTCCTACCCACTGCCTCAATGCAGCAGGAATTTCTGGCCAGTCACCTTTGGTTTAGCCTGCAGAGAGAGTTAAGAAAGGACTTAAGAAGACAGGATTGGCTGCAGAAATCAGGCACAGGGTTCAGATAGATCTGACCAGCCACAGTTTACACACATTTGGCCTCTTTGTACCTTCTTCTGTCTGTTCCTCTTTTGCCTATTTCCACCATCCTCTTCCTCCCACTCACAACTGGGTCTCCCAGGTTTGCACTCTCACCAGTTTAAAAGCCTAGGTTTGCCTAGTTTCTCAATGGCCCACAAATCAGGGAGACTGATTAGGTTTGTTCCTGCTGATTCCTTCACATTTGCCTGTCAAGTTTGCCTCAAAGTTCTCTTTATTGCTTCCATCTTTCCCCAGTGATCCAATTCAATAAAGTCCTTGACCAGATAACCTTGCTGAAACAAACACTCTCACAACCTACACACTTATCAACTAGCTGAGGAGGTTTGCTTCCTGTTAGTACCCCCCGTAGTGTTTGTCCATCAGGTTTGTCTCTCTGAATATTTGGTATATTCCCTCCCCCTTGTCTCCTTTTACACTGCAAATGTCCTTGAGCAGATAAGTTTAATAAAGCAGATGCTCTCACCTTCCACATACTCTCACACTCACATTCCTCAATTTTATTGCTAGAAACAGCGTACTGGAAATGTTGCTTCTTCACCACCAACTCAGGTCATTCTTTTAACTCTCAGCCTGCTACTTCTGCTGCTTTCTCGCACATTTCCATTCATGTATCAGTCACAGCTATTTTCATGTTTATGTTATGAATCTAAAATTATGTTTCAATAGGGGACATTTGAGACAGGGTTACAACTGCCAATTTCTACTTAACATCACACCATGTATATAACAGTGAAATGCAGAGAAACCATTAAATGCGCTTTGGAAGAGTTTCCAAGTTCCCTTCAAATTTAAAGCATGTTCAAAGAAATGTCTCGCATCTCCAGTAGATGTAGAAGTCTCCTTTTAGAAGTATTGTTCTCTAATCCTTCAACACCTAATGATTACTAAGTGGAGAAAAGTTTGCAATCTATGTACAGAATGCTGGCTGAAGTGCAAACTAAGAATTTAACAGAATTTTAGCCATGGAGAATAACAGTAATCTTTTGCAAGCGCATATTAGAAGAGTTCTTGGGTATATTTGCCTTTTCTGGGGACTATTTATGCCCACAATAAGGCACATTGCTAGCTTCAAGATCAAGGAAGTATTCAAAAAAGAAAAAGTACAGCAGTGACAAAGCCTTTCTGCCAATTTGTGAAGCTTTCTGTACACTGTGAGTTATATTACCAACACTTCCACTCATTAAATTATCTTCCTTGCAATTCCTCCAAGTATAAAATCCTACGGCTTTTTTGGTTTACATTTTCACTACCCTGTGCAGTTTTGGAACTGTTGAGAACTTACAACTCTCACATTTATCAGAAACACAAATAACTGTCAGAAAGACCCTTGTAGCATCTGGCAAATGTGAAAAAGCAAATATCCATTCCCTGTCAGCAATAAGCAAGTACTAGAGTCCTTCAAAAAACTTTGGCTGTAACAGTATTAAGAATACTGTTAAGAATACTTTCGAAAAAGACTTTGAATGGCAAAGACAGGTTGAGAAGTTCACATTTTTTCCAATCCCATTTTCTTGCCCATTTCTACACCTTCAGTTGCACTGACACTGGTGCTTGTGGTGCTTCAGGATGAATCAGACTACAGATAATAAAATAGTTTCCACATTTCCAGTTGAAAAAGTAAGATCACTTACTTCACCAATCTTGTTAGCGTGTCCCTTCAGACAGATGTGTAGCACTCACTGGAAGAGCAGGAGCTCTTTGTTGGTCTTTGCTCCTAGAAGTGACAATAGTTATTTAGCTTCAAGTGCTGCTACTATTACCAACATACCAACAATATCATTGGAAGGTCTCCTGTGTCCTTGATTACTAACAATACATTAGAAGATCTCCTGGTTTTGAAGTCAAATTTGCTGTGAAGTAACAGCTGCCTTTTATTAGTGCTCAGCATCTGTTCACTAAGGCAAACAATAGCAATCACCTAATGCTAAACAACCATAATGTGCATTTTCATCGTTCTTGTGCTTTTTTTTTCGCCCTTTCCCCTTCTTAAGAGTGACACACAGAAAGTGAACTCCACAATCAGTAAGATTGTAAAGTAGGTATGTTTATTCAGCACTGGGTGCACAGGGGATCGCTCCTCCACAAATGTGCACACCTTAGGGCTCAAAGCCAGCTCTTTTTATCGCACTATTACATACATACTCATTACATTTCCTGTAATTCACATACATATACATTAAATTCATTAACATAATCTCCACCCCTACTTCACATGCACAGTTAAATGGGGTAGTGGTCTCAGATCCCCTCTGGCAGTCTTCTGATGAAGGCCTGAAGTCTTCCTCGCTGTGTACTTTTCCCTTTTCCCTCAGGACTTGCTTAAACCGGCATAGCTGTTCTGTCCTCTCAGCAAATCCCTTCTGTGAGTCCCTGTTTACATATTCTATACAATAGTCATGGTTATATATTTCTTGAGTTTAAACAATGGCCATCCTGTTATCCCAGGTGTTAGTTCCCTCTATCAAGAGTCACCAGCAGACTCCACAAACCCAGCCTTAGCAAAGCATAAGCTGCTCTTGAAATTAAGAAAGGTGAATGCCACCTTCCTGGCCTTCAGCTCCCTTCACTGCTTTGCTGTCTTCAGCCTTCCCTGCTGACCCCTTTTAAATTAGGGGGTGAGGAGTATTGATCTCCCTCCTGTGCCCATCAACAAAGAAAAGAAAGGTTCAATATCAGAGGCTAATTATTGCATTGATTAGGACCAGGTGAGACCACAAACACTGTGATAAAGTTATATACCATCAGCACACTGGTAAGTTGCTCGCAGTTGCAGCAAATGAAACTGAGCAACCTCAGCAGATGCAGGATTTAAGAAACCACTTCCCTTTTTTGCAACCCACAGCCAGAAGTCAACAGACCCAGGCGGTGGCTCAGAGGGTTGTAGTGTGCAGCTCAGCTGGTCCATTATGTGCAAAATGCTGGCAAGGACTACCTGAGAGTGCACACTCTCACCTGGCCAGGTGCACCATCGCTCCTCTACTCCAGAGGTGACTAAGCAAACACAACAGGCCCTTTTGACTGTTTTTTCTCACAGAAGAGAAAGAAAAAGCTGGGAAACATTGTTTTGTGCAACTTTTAGAAATATCTAGAAAAATATTCTACTACCAAAACATGTTTCCCTGAAGAAAACACACGTCAGTATTTTGCTGGCTTTTAAAATGCCAGTGTTTGAAGGACAGCCTCACACAGACCGGAGTATTTTACTGATCTACAAATATTTTTGTTGAAGAGTGATAGGAAGGGGAAGGAGTAAAAAAGCATCTGTGCTTTAAGTAGAAAACAGAACTGAAAGGACAAAATAAAAGCTCTTCTAAAAACTCAGGAGACCAGTAAACTGGGCAACTGTTTTAGCTACCACTAAGCACAAAACCAAAACACTCCTTAACAGACTTGATAAGAAGCATGCTGTAATGTTGTGGGATTTTTTTTCTGCCTAGACATTAGACAATGCACTATTTCCTGGGGGAAAAAAACACAAGCCTACCAAAAAAACACCAGTTTAAGCTTGAACTACAAGGAGGATTGCATCCTATAATTTTGAAGCATCACCCAACTAACCACTGTGAGCCGCATGAAGACAGTGAATGGACAAACACCTTTGGAACCACCTTGAGCACAATGGTCAAAGCTTTGCTTTCAGATTTGGGGGAACTTTTATACTGGCTCAGCCATCAAGAGTAAAGGATTTAATTTTGTGAACAGTGATACAAAACTGACCATTAACATAAGTCTGTTTTGTCTGCTGGTAGGCTATCTCAGTGTTTTGGGACACTGGCTGGCTCATTCTAGGAAATCAGGCAGCAAGAGCCCAGAGTTTGGAGCTTTTGGTGTTAGTAAGAAGTTTTACTCCCATCATTCTCAGACTCCAGAGATAGAAAATATTTACCATGACTCACCAAGAGTTGTTATGCTCTATTTTTAAGTTGCCCCAGGAGGCTAGTTAAGAGCGGGGAAAGGTCCAACATTACCACAGAGCTCCTAGAAAGAGTTAAGCTGACCTCATAACTTCTAGGAAAACAACCTCTAGCATTCCTATGGGCCTCTGAAGCATCTCCAGTGCTTCAGGGGAAAACCTACTCGCGTTCTACCTCATTTCTCTAGTTTTCACCAATATCAGCAGCGTACAAAGCAAGTTTGTCAAGGAAGTGTTGACAGGGTTCTTGTCTTTTTTCCTCCTCACATTTCCACCTGCCTTTGCAGATGAAATAAGCTTGGTAATTCAATTAGACTACTCAGATATCCTAAAGCAGAAATAATAATCTACAGCTCTTTTAATTATTTTTTTTTCCTCATTATATAAACACCTTTGCCAGTTCAACAACCATGATACTCAACTGCAGGTGTCCCTCTTACACCAGGTCAAGCGCCGGCTTCTCACCACATACCTTGCGATGCCTACCTGAAGCTGAAGCACAACATAGCCAAACACCGGCCCTTCCTCACAGAGCTTAAACAAAGGGGACTCAAAACACTCTGGTCTCCCCCACGCTGCAAGCCTACAACCCCGAAAAGCTACGGTTACTTTAAGTATTATCTTTCTGTCCTCCCTCCCTGGTTTGCCGTACCTTACGGAGAAGGACAGGACAAAAGCTTCTGCTTACGGGGCTGGGAATGTTCCTGCCGCCACACTCTCCGAGCCCGCAGCTCTCATGGCGCATGCTCTGCCGCTCGATGGATGGTTAATTGGCGAGGCGACCAGCGAAGAACCCGCCGGGCCCCGCCGCTACCGGAGCCTGACCCGCTGCAGACCGGACACCCCCCACCGCTGCCCGCCAGCACCGGGGCCTCCGGCCGTCCCGGGACACGCCCTTTCCCCCGCCGCCGCCGGGGGCTCCGCCCGCGGCCTCCTCCGCTAACCCGGGGAGGAGCCGGGAACGGCCGCCCCGGCCGGGCCTTGGCCGCCCACCCTTAGCTCCGCCGAGGGGCGGCGCGGCCTCACCGCCGCCTCTCCCTCCCTCCCTCTCT
>WEIS01042598.1:0-21705 GCA_013389965.1 Todus mexicanus
ATAAAAAAATATATAAATAAAAATGAATCTTCTAAGTCCCCAGGAAACAAAAGGGGATAGTGGAGGGGGCTCGTGAGAATCCAACTGGCATCAGAGAAACAGCATTTCCCTGCGTCTTCATAAAGCTATTAAAATGGCCAGGGCAATAAAGGGAAGTTCACCTTTTAAGAGCACTCCATGATCAAACACTCTGTCCAAAGACATGCTCCTAGGACCGAGCGCATCCTTCCCCTACCTGAATTTGGAGACGCTTCAGGAGCGGCGTCCATCGAGGGTGTGCTTCTCATTACCAGGGCATCCATAAATTAGTAAGGAGATGAGAGCCCCACAGCCTGGAGAAGGTGCTGTGCTGAGATGGGCAAAGAAATGGAGCAAAGAAATGCAAGACTGACTAAACTAATGGGAAAAGGAGGTCATGGGGGGGAGCAAACCCCTGCTCTCCCTCATGAAAGCATGAAGGAAGAAAAGACCAAGTGCCACCCAGTGCTTTGGGCAGCCAGAATGCACCTGCTAAGGTCTTCTCCAGGTTGAGGTTTAGGACACTGCCTGCTTGGTACACAACCTGAGTATTTTGAAGGCTGAGCGTTAGCACAGGAGATTTCTTCTGTTAACTATCTCCCAGATCTTGGTGAGCTAGGGGTCACCTGGAAAAGGCTGTAGAACAGCTCTCTTTCCATGTCAGCTTCCATCCTTCATGCTGCCAACGTCTGTGTAGTCTCTGCTGACTTGTAGTATTGGAATCCTGTCAGGACATACTGCTTTGCTCCAGGATAAGCCAAGAAGAGGTGAGAACAAGAACATCTCGAGATTTGAGCTAACTGGCATGAAAGCCTGGCAATGGAATGAGCTTGAAAAATCATTCTGAAAAATAAACCTTGCTGAGGTTACCATCCGGAGGCAACGGCAGAGAGAACACCCAGGGTACCAGAACAGCTGGAGGAGTGACCAGGTACAAAGAGCAGGCTACTGGAAATCCTCTAATATACAAACAGAAATGATCAACAGGCATCTCACTCTTCTCTGACCTTCTGTAACATCCCAGCAACACAGCGCAAGGCAAGAATTTGTCTGTCTGCAATAGGATCAGCAGCCTGAGAGCAACCAGTTGTTTCTGCTAATCAGAAAAGGGGTCAGTACTAGCATGAAAGAGTTGAGGAGGTGGGAAAGGTGATTAAAGAAAAGGGCTTGGTAGAGTTGGCAGGGAAATGGAACCACTTAGATCAACAAGAACAACGAAGGAAATTTTCAGAAGTTAAAGTGAGTTTTCATACAAGCTTCCAACTTCCGAAAGCATCTAGGACTGCAAAAGGGTTTAATATAGTTAAACATATTTTATTAGAATAATCAATATAGGTGGTAAACAACATTTCCAAGCATGCAATCCCTCATCAAAGGCTGATCTTCATTGTGTGGAAAGCAATTGCTAAGCAACAAGAACCCAGACTTTTTTCTTAAAGTAGCACTAGTATTTACCTGTTGCGAAGTCAGAAATGCCAGGATAAAAATCAAATGCCAGGGAAGAGCCAACTGTGAGTTGTCCCACACGCTTTGGTAGGAAGGGCAGAGGGGTTGGTTGGCTTTTCACAGCATGTTCAGTTGGCAGCAGGGTAATTGGATAACTCCTCCGCAGAGCACACTCTTGAGAAGCACATTCAGGTAAAACCATTGAGGAGGCTCCCCTCTGTTTCTTCGGTCATTCACCGAATCACAGAATGTCAGGGATTGGAAGGGACCTCGAAAGCTCCTCCAGCCCAATCCCCCCATTGCCGGAGCAGGATCACCCAGACCAAGCCCCACAGGAACTCGTCCAGGTGGGTTTGAAACATCTCCAGAGAAGGAGACTCCACAACCCCCCCGGGCAGCCTGGGCCAGGCTCTGGCACCCTCACTGCGAACAAGTTCCTCCTCAGATTCCAGTGGCACCTCCTGTGTTCCAGCTCACACCCGTTACCCCTTGTCCTGTCACTGGTGCCATGGAGCAGAGTCTGGCTCCATCCTCCCGACACTCGCCCTTTCCGTATTTCTAACCAGGACTGAGGTCCCCCCTCAGTCTCCTTTTCCCCCAGCTCCCTCACCCCTTCACCAGCAAGGAGATGTTCCCCTCCCTTCAGCATCACTGGGGCTCTGCGCTGGACTCTCTCCAGCAGTTCTGGGTCCTTCTGGAACTGAGGGGCCCAGCCCTGGACACAACCCTCCAGATGTGGCCTCAGCAGGGCAGAGTTAGAGGGGGAGGAGAACCTCTCTCAACCTACTGACCACACCTCTTCTAATGCACCCCAGGATACCATTTGCCTTCCATGTTCCATTTGTTCACGTTCCATGGCGTTCATTGTTCCATTCGTACAAGTTAGCAAGGCATCCCCCCAGAAGATAATGCTAATCTGACAGCAGATTAATTACAAAACTTATTTCCACAACTGTGGTTTGCTGGTACTGCTTTTACTTCTTTCTCAAAGGAAGGAAACCTTGGGGAAAACTTCTCTTTAATCAAGTACAGAGTCTCCTTTGCAGAAATCCAAGGCCTTTAGCGGTGTGTCTTTAACAGCAAACCTAAAGAGCTTTTTGAAGCTTTCAAACAGTTTGAAAATTAAGACTATGACATGTGCCAATCATTATGAAACATAAAACACAGACACACATTCCTCCTGCATAATTTTAGTTGTTGTTCAAGCAATTTTCTGTCTAAACGCACGCGTATAATACATGCTCCTCAAGCAATCAAGGGAGTCTGGTTCCTTTGTGCCTCTTAGTCCTGGAAGGACTTTGATGGTCCCTCACACATGCCAGTGTTTGCTTGGTTTGAGGTAGGCATCTGTGCAAACACAGGTTGTAAAGGTCACCCGGGAGAGATGGCCACCTCCAGAACCTTCCTTAATCAGAGAATCACAGAATGTTAGGGGTTGGAAGAGACCTCTGGACATCATGAAGTCCAATCATCAGACAGAGAGATAACAATAGATGAAGTTGCACAAGGGAAGGACTTAATCTGACTTGTAGAAGCCCATGTCTTTCTTTTCAACTATAATTCGAACACAGTTGACGTAAAAAAAGCCTACCGGGCCAGCAGCTTGATGGAATCTCATAGCACTGGTGCTACTTAACAGCTGGATGTCTGCCAAATGGACAGGGTAGAAGATGTGCTGTGAAAGTATCTATGACAAACTTACAGGAGGGAAACTCTAGAAGCAAATTAGCTCCATTAACTCAGAGAGAGATGACCGGGCAATGTGATCCTAAGGAAGAGGTGGTGAAATCGCTGTCCCCCTTCAGCAGGTCAGCTGAATCCTATTTCCATCATAAAAGAAAAGGGTTGATCAGAGTAGGAGTGATCACCAGAATTAGAAATTGGCAATTAGAAATTGGAGTTGGAACTTGGAATTAGAAGTGGGTGGCTGAAACAAGGGGTGACTTTGGAGGAATGGAGCAGCTGAGGAACATCTGGTTTTGTGAAAGAACAGAACAAGATTTTGAGGTAAGGGGGGAAAGTAAGCCAAGGAAAGGGAGGAAAAAAAACCCTCTAAGATGACAATTTTCTCTTGGGCTAAACCAATAAGAACAAGTGACAGAGAAAGCAGGGGAAATGAGAAAGCAGAAGAGAATCAAGAATATGGGAATAGTCACTTGTACTGGAAAAAGACTCAGTTAAAAGGACTGCAGTAGAGGAGGGAATAAATTTGTGGTGGAAATGTCACAGGCCTGACATGGATGTGATCTTCAGTTCGACGCCTAAGGCAGAAGATGTAATTGCCAAGATGAGCCAGCACGGTGAATAAATAAGAGCAACCCAGGGAATGGGAGACAGGCAAAGATGCAAGGGGGAGGGAAGTGAATGAAACAAGAGAGAAATGTCTAGGGAGAAACTTAGAGCGAGATGAAAAAGATAAACGGGAAGCTGCAGAAAGGTAAGTGGCCAGGAAAACAGATGCCAAGGAATAGTGAAAACAGAAGTCACTGTCAATGACAACGTAACGATAGGAAACGGCAGCCTTTAAGTCAAAGAAATGGCTGGGAAGAAAGAGGTGGGAAGGTGACAGTGATGTGACAAGAAGAGCTGGAAGCAGCATTGCTAAAACCTGGAAAAGATTTCAATAAAGTAATAATAATGAATCGTAGAATCACAGTGAAGCTGTGCAGCCAGTGTTCCACTGAAGGGTGTGTTTGGGGTGGAGAGCTCAAACCTTCGCAGTGGTCAAGTTTGCTCTCCAGACACAGCACAAGAGGAGAAAAGGGGGAAGAAAGGTGAAGAGGGTAAGCTGAAGAGACTGACTCAAGAGGCAACGATAAAGTACATACTTCATGTCTTCTTTATGTCCTTTCTATCAGACCAAGAGGCATTCTATGTCCATCCCACCGGTGAGTGCTACCCATGACACCAGAGGCAGAATCACTATTAGTTAATTCTACCCCATCTTAGCTCCAATTTTACTTTTAATTCCCTCTGAGCAGCAGTAAACCTGATGATAGCCTCTGCTTAAACAGCCACCTATGACTGACATTTTAAACCATCACACCAAGTTCTGTTGCATTAAGGTAGCAATTTCACCTGAATAATAAGAACTGGCCATTCTCATTCGAGATGTGCTTGCTCAGCTACGTCTTCTCAGCAGGCAGTAGAGGAAAGCCATGACCCAGCACAGCGAGCAAACATCCACAGCAGGCCATACAAACCTAGAGCTTAACATTAACACAAATGTAGCAGCAAAGAAATATTATCTGAAGCTGTGAAGAGATGCTGACGTAGGAAACTTCTTCCATTCTCCCCGTATAATGTCTCCTTTAACAGTAGGCTGAGCAAAGCCCAACGCAAGAAAGTCTCTTCGGCACAGAAGTGGGAGGCTTTTTAGTGCTTGGTTTTTATGGTTTAAGTGAAAAAGAACACGCCTGCCTTTGCTCAAAGCAACGTCTGTTGTCTCACAAAGCAGAGCTTCCAAAAGATGGCTCCATGACAGAAAGCTTGAAATGACATGTTTGACGATTTTTCATATACTTCTCTGAAAGTTTCCAGAGCCGAGATGCTGAATGAGAGGCAGAAATGCAGCACTAATTGCTGGTTTGCATGACAAATCTCCCACATTTAAGAGGCAAAAAAGAAAAATAACAACAATTCCCTGCAATTTCTATTACCATGGGAAGATAAGGACATTTCTGTATTGAATGGGCTCAAATTATATAGTTTGTTATCTCCATTCCCACTAATTTAGGGGCCTCTGAAGGGCAGGCACCAGTAATTCTTGCAGAGGGCTTTGAAGCGATGTTTCAGACAGAACCACAGCACCCAGTAACCCTTCAGTTTGCACTGCAAGAGCTGAGCCAACCGCAGAAGACAGAAGCAACTGGGAAAGCCCATCCTTACGGATTTCAGAGCTGGGATGCCAACACAGAGAAAACACCCACATCTATGAGCCCAGCAAAGGCTGACCAGGACCCAAAGGCGATCTTCTGAGCTCTTCCCACGTCATTAGCACCCAGTTGCTTTCAAACGAGCTATTTCTCATTCAATAAGCAGCTTGGTTATTGGGTTTTGGTTTAGCATCCAACAACTGCAGCCTCTGTATATAAATTCATAAGTGCTTAGGTCTTTAAAACATCCACTACCTCCAACAAGGTCAAGAAGATCCAGCATATTTTTCAGACCAGTCACAAACAAACAAACATCTTGAGAAGTTGGGGTGGTTTGGAGACTCTTCTCTTTGCACTGAATTAGTCACCTACATCAATCAGGTCACGGCACTGTTTGAGCAGAGCTCTACAGGTGTCCTCTGTCATGGGAAAAGTATTTGTGCTCAGAATAGAGATGAGGCAGGGAGGAGTAAGCCCAAACCTGGTGCCTTCCACCTGCCGTTTGGTCCTAAACTGGATTTAGTAACTCTTTTTTTCAGTGAATCGTACCACAGAAAGACAGAAGCAGTTTAAGATCCTCGCACTTTTGAGTGTTTCAACAAAAAAAGTAAACCAACTTGTCGTGCTACAATGGCATTTTTGTCTTACAGGTGTTTATTTATGTTGTTATCTCCTAGGAGACACATATGAGGAAATAAATGCGCAGTGTGCAAGCCCACGGGGCATGATGTAAGATACCTCACTCATAATGGTAATTTCCTTAGCAACTCTGTGCTTGATTTCGAGTGTCTCAGAGAACATTGACATGCCTTCTATACTATCCAGAGTAAGTAATCACATTTTCTTTCAATTATTTACCCATCTCAGAGCTATAGATTAATATTTTACTAATGAATTCAATAAGCCTACTTATTTTTCAGAGGCAGAGACTTCTGGGGTGATTCTGGAGAAAAAGAGAAGCCAATGCACACAACCCTTCCAATCTGACACGTCATTTACATGTGATGTGATGAGGAAAAGCTTCATGTTGCTTCAGAGCTGCAGGATGAAGGAATCTCTAAGCGATACTCCCCTGGAGAGGCTGGTTCACCTCTTGCCAGGCTGAGTTTTCATTCCTTCAGTGGTGTGTTATCTGGTTGCCATCAGAATTAGCTGTACCTGCCTCTGCCATCACTTGGCTTGTGACTAAGCACCTCAACGCTCATGAGTCACCGGCTTTCGACAGGCAGCAGCTGGGCTCTGCTCACCCGTGGCTGTGCAGAGATACCTCTGCAGATGCCTCCATGTCCAGAGGCAGCTACGGACCAGTATCATGCAGTGTAACCCAGTAACACATAAGATCCTGGATAAATATGAAATGCAAACAAACATTCTATGAATGAATATAAATATGAAATGAAAACTATCTGCAATTCTCATGTAGCTAGAATGAACTGAAAGGGGCCTGGTAGAAAGATGGGGACAGCCTTTAGAGCAGGGCCTGTGGGGACAGGACAAGGGGGGATGGGTTGGAACTGACAGAGGGAGATTGAGAGTGGAGAGAAGGGAGCACTTGTTGGTGCTGAGGGTGGGGAGAGCCTGGCCTAGGTTGCCCCGAGAGGTGGTGGCTGCCCCATCCCTGTCCCCATTGCAGGGGAGGTTGTTGGGGGCTCTGAGCAACCTGCTCTAGTTGCAGATGGCCCTGCTCCCTGCAGGGGGGCTGGATGAGAGGAGCTTGGAAGGTCCCTTCCACTCAAACCAGTCTGGGATTTTATTAAAATACAATCACAAATATGAAAGAAAAAAAACAATATTGCTCTGTCAGAGCTATGTTCTTACTGGTAACAGATAACCTCATGTAACCAATTCTGGCACCCGCTCTATTGGGTTGTATCTACACCCTGCTGGGTCATTTCTGCACCCTGCCACACACTCTCCTGAAAAAACACCATTTAGTTCGGTTGGCAACATCTCCACTCACACAGGCGACAGAAAGGATACCAAAACCAAATGCTTCGCTTTGGACAACCCTCCTCCTCCTTCTTTCAAAGAAAGGCTTGAAATCATTTTCATGAGCAAACATATTTCTCTGTTATTGGCCTCACCTGTCTCACCTAGAAAACTTCACCATTAATCCCAGCCTGCTTCAGTTTTGTATTTCACTCATACTCTTCTAGAGTTCTGCAGCAGTTAGCTGAGAAAACATCACTCCAGTTTGCATGGGAGTTATAACCCTTATGTGGTGTTTCAGATCATCAGCACTTTATCAGCTCCCTCAGATTAAACAGTATCAGGTTTATAATGTGCATTTTAGTTATTTTTCCCTAAAAAACAAAAAAAGCACCCACTACATCCAGGTAAAGCTCGTTACCTTTATTGTTTAACAGTGAGGTTGTAACCTCCAGCTTTGCCAAGTGCCTCATGGTTTGGTGCTGGGCGATGGCAGAAAAACTGTGCACAACTGTCAGAACTCACAAACAGTTTAATTAAAGGAATAAATCCACAGCCAGAGCTCTAGAGACCAGGGCACTGCCAGGACCAGTAAAAAAACCAGGTTAAAGCCAGGAGGTGGCTGCAGCCTGGCCAAGTATAGAAGAAATCTCATGTTTTTCTTAACACAAAGAGCATCCAGCAATGGGTAAAGAACACCTGGAACAGCAGTTGTGGTGAGAACCTGCAGAATGTGACTGAGGCCAGCAGTAGAGGACAAGGCTACTCTCTCAGTCTTCTAACTCATTCCAATGATGCTCTCAATGTTATCAGGGTCTCTGAAGGACCCAGGAAGGAATTAATATAGAAAATCAGTTAAAAAGATTCCAGGAGGTCATGATATAGTTACTGGAAACATGTCAGAGAAGGTCTAAAGGCATTTGACACCCACCAGTGCTAGGTGAACATGGACCATAAGGAACTTAACGAGATTAGTCAGTACTTGGAGGAGCTGATTTTCAGCTACCTTGGAGGTGTTCTGGCAAACACAAAACAAGAAAAATCACCCAGGGACACATTTTCTACCTCCACATGCAGAAAGAGTCGCCTGTCACAAACACAACCTGTATCACACAAGGCCGTCAGGCAGTAGCTGTCTCCTCAGACAGACCCAGACCCTGTCCTGCACTCCAGCTGCAGCTGCTGGAGGTGAAAGGCAGGTTCCACCATCTCATCATCTTGGTTTGGCCCTAAGCACAACCACCAAAGACAACTGAACCCAAGGACGAAGGGGTTAACATCAGCAGAACATCCTGACAGCAGAAGTGCTCCTATCTGAAGGAGGACTTGCCAACCAGGAGAACTGCTCACAGCAGATCAGAGATAACTGAGTGTTGTTAGCAAACTGATCTAGTAGCTTGGTTACGAGCATTTAAAAACATGTTTTGTAAATGGACTTCATTGAATTTTGGCTGGGAGACGAGCGCATGGTGAGTAGAATCAAACTCCAAGGCTCCCAGACATAGAACATTCGGGCTGGGAGCTGCAGAGGCAGCTGGTCTGGTAAATGGGAATGATACGATGCTGGAAAGCAGAGCCGCATCCCAGAGGAACCAAAATACTCTCATCTGTTCCCCAATCCCTTGTCAAATAGAGTCATAGGATCACAGAACAGTTTGGGTTGGAAGGGACCTTAAAGATCATCCGTTCCAACCCCCCTGCCATGGGCAGGGACATCTCCCACCAGACCAGGTTGCTCAGAGCCCCATCCAACCTGGCCTTGATCTCCTTATCAAAAGATACTAGCAGATTAATGATTCTGCACAACACACACACACAAAAAAGAGCTGTTTTGTTTGTTGTGTTGCAATTTTTTACCATAAGATAAAATAAATCAGCTAATACATCGCTATTTCTCCAGAGTCTTAGTCTTATATTATTCAATATCTGCTCTGCCTCCCAGCAACATCTATTTGTAGGGCTGAGAGAACAAAAAAGATTGAGAAACTTGAAAACTTAATATTACATTTTCTTCCAGTGCTTCCCAATGGCGGGGGTTTATCTGAGAATAGAGATTAAATCTATGAATGCATCTTTTGAAAATAAAAATGGATTTTTTTTCTATGGGTAGCTATAGAAATATTTTACCCCTAATATTATAAGCTGCTGTTCCATCAGTTTCAGATAACTTCTTTGCTTGCAGAGCAGCACAAACCAGGCTAGAACTACCACGTGTAACCCCGAACTAAACCAGATCCAGTGCCACGAATTGGCTGAGGACCAAAAAAGCAGCTCTGCAGGTAACAAAGCAAACGGGGCTTGATCTCTCCTTCCACATGAGCATACCATTAGTCAGAATTCTAAAGACAAAAGCAAGCTGTGTCAAAGCCTTGTCTGATTCAGCTTTTACATCGACTGTATTTCCATAAACTCCATTTATTTTACATTCTTGGGAGGATGAAGTTTGAACATAATATTTCAGGAGCTTCATTGTCTTTTGCAAATTAACACTGACTCATTTCTTCCCGTTCTAGATACATTTCAAGCTGTCTTTCTCCACTCTGGATTGAGGTATATAATTATAATTGAATCATTAAAAGCCTTTTTTGTGTGCCTACAGCTACCTCTGTTTTGAACGACTGGTATCTCCAGGCGAACCCTGGAGCACCAGACTTAAGGATCATCTTCAATACAATCACTTGTGATCCATACAAAAAGAAGACACGATTGTTTTGAGCACGTAAGCAAACCAAAACCCAACGAATCTATTAAAGGATGCAAACTAAGAAAAAGATTCCACTGCAATAAGAACATATAAATTGTGTACAATGAGACATTTTATAAAATAATTGCTTTTTAAAATCCTAAATCTATGACAAACCCAACGTGATGCTGCTTCTCAAAATTCCTCCACACCAATTACACTGCTCAGAAACCAGAGG
This sequence comes from Todus mexicanus, assembly GCA_013389965.1. Lineage (NCBI taxonomy): Eukaryota > Metazoa > Chordata > Aves > Coraciiformes > Todidae > Todus > Todus mexicanus. The sequence goes on from WEIS01042598.1 coordinate 10,190, forward strand.
GATTCCATTGAGGCCTTCTAGAAAAGGTAAAAATAATATTCCGACTAAGAAGATGATCCAAGAGCTTCAAAGCCGACAGCAACAATGTCTAAACATAAGCAGTCAAAACACTTATCTGGATATTTTTAGCTGAGAAAATAACTTGGGTGATAACTCGGAGCGCAAATTCTCCCCGCAGGAGTTTCTTTTAGATAGCTCCGCATTTCTCCTGACTCGGTACGAAATGAGCAAGCAGCGACCCCGATATTTTTGTGCTGCCCACCATTTTTTTCCTCTTACGTAGGATTCTTGTGATTCATCCCTATAAACAGATCTGGAGATGGGGACAGAGGTCCACCAGTGGTGACTTTCTCATAGCAGAGCCAGGAGAGCAGGTGGACTCAAGTACCCACCCAGCACTACAGCTTCTTTGTTTCCTCGACTGGTCAGGAAGACCCACAATCCCCTGACCAAGTCACTGAGGATGGGAAACTTATTCTCTAGTGGAAACATCTTACTATGGGAGCAAGTAGCAAGAGAAGACATTTCTCTAAATTATCTCACTATCATCTACATTTTCTCCTCCACATCTTTGTGAGGTGTTGAAGTGAAGCTGGTAGGGGCAACAATGACAACAAAATCAAGGAACTTTTCTCTTCCCATACTAGGCAAGCAGCTCCTACCTCCCACCTTGGTGACCCTAAATAGATTTAAGCCCTAGTGAACTTCTTTATGTAATTTTTATGATCTACCTGTAGACAACAATCACAAAGGATGGTTTGGGTTGGAAGGGACCTTAAAGATCATCCAGGTCCAATGCCCCTGCCACGGGCAGGGACACCTCCCACTAGAGCAGGTTGCTCAGAGCCCCGTCCAACCTGGGCTTCAACACATCCAGGGATGGAGCATCCACAGCTTCCCTGGGCAACCTGGGCCAGGGTCTCACCACCCTCACAGTGAAGAACTTCTTCCTAATTTCTTATCTCAATCTCCCTCTTCCAGTCTGAAGCCATCCCTCCTTGTCCCGTCCCCACAGGCCCTGCTCCAAAGTCTGTCCCCATCTTTCTGCCAGGCCCCTTGAAGCCCTGCAAGGCCCCCAGAAGGTCTGCGNATAATTGAGCCGGCTTTATTATGACGATCCCTGATGTGATTTCCATAAATAATAAACACTGGGAACCAGATGACGTCCAGAGGTCCCTTCCAACTTCAGTCATTCTGATTTAAATAATTTTACATGTCCATATAAAAATCAAAAACATGTTTTTAAGTTGTTAGGGGTTTTTTTCCTCCTAGGTTTTATTTTTCCCGATCATATAGAAAACCAGCTCATCTGTTTTTTTTTTCTACTCCAAGCTTGCAGCGTGTTTCTTCAATTCTCATCTAGCTGAATTTGAAATCATCTAAAAAAAATAAGACTTCCACCTATTTCACGGGGTATTATCCCGGTGTGCAACAGTATTTTCAAAAAACAACAAACAAAAACAACGCAAAAAAAGGCCTACACTTCTCCAATCTAGCTTTATTCCTGAACTTGCAGGTTTCATCCCACTGCTCCTACCTGAGCTTCCCATGACCCTGAATATCTCCTTTCATTCCACGGGATTTACAGATTTCAAGTACGTAAAGCAGCGCCTGGGCATATTACCCTCTGCTTAGCTTACTCGCCTGACTCCACTTTTATTATCCTTTTTTAATCCTCCCACCACTTCTCCAGCCCCTTTATCATCCTCACTTCACATCTCTACCCCTCAATTCCTTACCAACCAGCCTGAGAGCTTCCCAGCCAGCCCCCTACCTGAAGTCAGCATTTCTGCTGAAGCTTGACCTCAGCTTCAGTTGCCCAAAATTATACTCAATTATATTTCTCGTTAGCTTTTTAACATCACATCTAATCTTCTGCCCACGACCACCATCTGGAGAACAACGGGCAGTACTACAAGCACAGAGCTGACGTTGCCCTCAGAATTAGCGACATATATTTCGCTCCGGCATTTAATGCCTTAGTCGGGACGATTGACAGAATCTCTACGCCCTTAAAAAAGTGCCTCCTTACCATATTTAATATATTTAATATATAGAATTCTTCAGGCCTTTATTTCCTTACGCCTTGGGACTCGTCGTAGAACTTATTTTTGCTTCAGTGCAGAAGCTTGATGCAAAATTTACAAAAGATCTCCACACACTTGAGTAGAATGTGTAGAAATAGTGTAAAATCAACAGCTCGCTCTCAAATCTAACCCAGGAGCTGGTTAAGTAGCAAAAAACAGGGTAAAAGAACTATTTTGGATGCTCTAAGGGTAGCTCCAAACATATTCTTCACATCTTTATTATTCCCTTTTGCCTGGATTATTGCAAAGCTTTCGTTAAAAAATACGGAGCAGGGTTGTGGAAAATCTTTTAACAACTTTGACAAAAATAGGGACAAAATTTGAGCAGAAGCGGCTTGTGAGGCTTCTACATTCAGACTGCCAGGTGAAGATCTACATCCTATGCACTGTTTCCCTTGCGTGACTCACAAAAGCGACTTAGTGTGTGCCCAGCTTTGCCATTTCCACACTAAATATTATCGCATCGCAGCTCGCTTCGAATTATTGCTTTGGAGGCAGCCTGCTCATTTTTTTCTTTGCTGGTTACAGATCCTAGGAGACCAGCGCTGGTTTCAAAAAAAACCGGAGTCTTAATTAAAAAAATAAAATAAAATAAAGCTGCTTCTGAGTTATTTAGGTTCCCACATATCTTAAAATACTCCTGTAAGCCACAGCTCGCCCTCTCAAGGGTCTTACTTCCGTATTGCCACTGGAAGTTAAATTTAAGGTGATTTCTGGAAAAAAAAAGTGGCAAAAAAACCACTTGCAGAAGGCACGGGCTTGTTTTCCTCTCCGCCTTCAAAATAAGATGGTTTTACATTTGAACTCTTACTATTTCCTCCAAATTACAGTTACTGTGACCCCAGGAACAGCAGAATTTCCACACAGGGCACTCTCAGCACCGCCTGTAGCACAGCGTGGATGTTACAGGTTGAGGTTTGTACCATTTTCAGTGACACCAGGACCAAATTTCACCTGACCAATAACGACAAATACTTTGAACAAGAAAAAATAGTGAAGCTGCTGTAATATTATCTGTATCCTCCATCGACAGGAAAGGTTTTGCCAAGAGCTTGGTAACATATAGAGCTGGACACGACACGTGGGTAGCAGTGGAAGTCTTGCACACACTTAAACTGTTTCACCTCCTAAACTGCTTCCAGAAAGAACCACGGATATATTAGTATAGATAAACCTTCTTGCGGGATTTCCATTTAGAAAACTCAGTCAATAACAGAGATATTTGCCATTTTGCTCCATAAGGAGCACAGTGAAATGCTTTGGAGATCAGCGCGAGCCTAAATAAACCATCCAGAAGAAAGAGGAACAGAGTTCCAGCACCAGAACAAACAAAAAAGATAAATATTGAGCATACAGAGGAAATATTGTGCTACCAGGAGATGTGAAAATGGCTCAGTCATTTGCAGGAAAAAAGCAAAATAATACCAGAGGCAGAGTTTTCACACCTCACAGTTCAGAGCGATCCTCTGGTGACTGGGGTTTGATTTGTCGGTGTCTCTCTAGAAACTTTGTTACTGGTTTTCTGGTTAAGATAATAAATTTCTACAAAGACTACAAGGCTTGTACAAATAGGGGCTTAAAGGAAAGAAGGGGGGGACGGGGACTCTCTATCAGGGATTGTAGTGATGGGACATGGGGTAATGGTTTTAAACTGAAAGAGGAGAGATTTGGATGAGATATTAGGAAAAAAATCATTCATTCTGAGTGGTGAGGCACTGGAGCAGGTTCCCGAGGGGAACTGTAGATGCCCCATCCCTGGATGTGTTCAAGGCGAGGTTGGATGAGGCTCTGAGCAACCTGCTCTAGTGGGAGGTGTCCCTGCCCATGGCAGGGGTGGGTGGGACAAGATGATCTTTGAGGTCCCTTCCAACCCAAACTGTTCTAGGATTCTGTAATAGGAAACAAATCCCCAAACTGAAAGACTTTGTGCAGTATGAAACCCCCATGGAAAGCCTCGCTTCCACCCAACCTGCCCTAAAAGACAATGTCCCTTACAGAAGTTTTGAATATACACTAAATAGAACAGTATAATGAGGAACTTGTGTATCACCATGGAACACCCAATCGTAGGGGTTGGAAGGGACGTTGAGAAGTAAATTGTCATCATGATATCCTCGGGAAGCTCTTTAACAATCTCACAGTCACTACAAAAGAAATAAAAGGGTGATAGCTACTCTGCGCACTAGACGAATGAAATAAAGACACTATTTCTAGGAATGATGTTTCATGTCACAATAACGAGGCGTTTCGCATCTGTCGTCGGGATTTCACGTGCACAGAAATAGATCCCGAAAGCTAAGGTAAACCTACACATTTCTGAATGAGCCCTAGTGATCTGTGGAAAGCATCTCCAGGTGACAACCCTCAGGGGGAAAAAAACATCATACTAAGTGAATGTCAATTTATATTGAACATGAAAGAGTTATGATGGTTTACCTTACAGGAAAGTAAAATCTGGACCTTCGGTTGTTTATGCATTTTAGTTGCGTGGACCTCAAATGCCTTAGACCAAGACTATTTACATTTACATTGCAAAGCCATTAACATTTACATTTCAGTGAAGGGTTCCTTCTTGCATGATTCACTAACTGCTCCGCCATAAGAAGCTGAAGCTGAACCCAGGGAACGAATTCAGTGACTAGTTTCCATAGTCCAGAGACAGAGGTCTAGCACACAAAGTTCCACAGTGCAACTGTAAACTGTGGAAAGAGCCACCTCCTTCTTGCACTCGCCTCACATCTGCTGTATCAATTCATGTGATGGGCCTTTTTTCTCATATGGGAAGGGACAGTAATAGATCAATTGCCACTTTTTTTATCATAGACTCACAGGCTGGTTCAGGTGGGAAAGGACCTTTCAAGCTCACCTAGTTCCAACCCCCCTGCAGGGCCATCTGCAACTAGAGCAGGTTGCTCAGAGCCCCAGCCAATCTCACCTGCAATGGGGACAGGGATGAGGCTCTTCATAGCATTGTAAGATCTTGGTCATAAGGGAGTTGGAACTAGATGATCTTTAAGGTTCCTTCCAACTCTAATCATTGTATGATTCTATGCTTTACCCACCATCCTATTCCTTCAAATCTTTAACAATTGACTTAATTTTTGGACCATTGATAAGCACTGAAGTTGCAGCTCTATTGGACTTCTACCCAAGATCTTGCTCCTCGATAGTAATACTATCTTTGCAGCCACAATTCTTTCCTGCTCAGATATATCACTTTGTATTTATCTACGCTGAAATTTTCCTATCACTTTATTGCCTGCTCACTGAGTCTCTTAATGCTCATATCATTCCGAAGCTATTTCAACACAACAGCACAAACTGGGCTTACACAAATATAACCTGTGTCTGGGGTATATTTCATGCAGAACTGAGCTAAAACATAGAAGCCCAAACAGCTCAGAGATCAGATCCTGCTTGCACTGCTCCTATACAAAAAGATCTCCTTTGTTAGAGAGGCCTGATAGAAAGATGGGGACAGACTTTGGAGCAGGACCTGGTGGGACAGGACAAGGAGGATGGGTTGGAACTGACAGAGAGAGATTGAGAGTGGAGAGAAGGGAGAACTTGTTGGTGCTGAGGGTGGGGAGAGCCTGGCCCAGGTTGCCCCGAGAGGTGGTGGCTGCCCCATCCCTGTCCCCATTGCAGGGGAGGTTGTTGGGGGCTCTGAGCAACCTGCTCTAGTTGCAGATGGCCCTGCTCCCTGCAGGGGGTTGGACTCGATGACCTTGAAAGGTCCCTTCCACCCAAACCAGACTGTGACTCTAGGATTCTTTGTGCTCCTCGAGTGTGTAGTCAAGCACCGAGTAACTGGAAATTGCATAGGTAAGGAGCTCCCTGGCACAGGGTAGAGAACAGTGCTAACCTAGTCAAAAGCCCTTGATGACTAGAACTTAAGCAGAAAATGGGAAAGATTAGACTGATTTTCATAGAATCATATAATCATTGAGGTTGGAAAAGACCCTTGGGACCATTAAGTCCAACCATCAACCCTACACGGCAACGTTCCCCCTTAAACCGTATCTCCTAACACCACATCTAACCGACCTTTGATTTTCAGCCCAGCTGTGAAAACAGTCAATTTAACTGGTGCCCAAATCAGAAAGGTGACAGGACATAAAGTTCCCCACGCAAGATCGTGTTGGAACAGCACACGGCATCGCCGCGACTCCAACCAACAACTCCCACCTCGCTGTAGGGCTGTACAAAGACAGATTCAAGCCAAATAGCCATCGGAAGCTATCCGTTCACTTAGAAGAGATGAACAGCAGTAACGGGAGCATCAGTGATTTCTCTTTGACTGGCAGACCGCTCAAAACACACACACTTGTGCGTCACCACGCGCACACAGATTCTGCTGCAGTGAAGAGAGGAGCAGCAATGCCCTCTTGTGTTCCACGGGAAACTAATGAGCGATCCATTATGATTCCTGCATTTACCTCAGTCGCCTGTGAAGGGGTATTCAAAGCCCAGAACTAATTCTTTCTTAGAAGCCCTCTGTATGAACAGGCTCTCAATGGTCTTACAGACAATATTACAAATTGCTTCACGGACACAGAAGGAAACGCTCTTAAAACGCTCACGGAAGTTAAACCAACCTGGTTTTTGTCAATATTCACAATCCATCCGTAACTCACTGCGTTAACTTACCCACAGCAGTTAAATGCAAATATTGAACAAAAGCTCCTGCTAATTCCTCTTTGATTTCTGCACCTCGTCTACTCAAGTGCAGAGTTTAAAAATCCTATTTTCAATAGGAAAACTGTCTTGAAAGGATTCTAACAAATGAATTGCAGATGCCCTCTGTAATTGTTCAGATGCAAAATAAAATGCCAGCTCTGAAGAGTGCTGAGCTTAACAGAAACTAAGATCAGATTCAGAGTTGGAAACAATGACACGACGACATCTTGCAGCCAGCAAACAACATTGAGAGCGGAGCATTGCAAAAACTCAAACCCCAAGCTAACTTGCAATCTGCAGTTGGATGTACAAGCATCAAGGTTACACTGCAACACCATTTCCTACAGCGAGCTGGACATTTAACCTCATTTCACCGCTAAAATTTACCATTGCAACCCTAACGCAAGAATATTGGGCACTTTGTCTTTCTCCCCTCCCTCTAGATAAATGTCCTTGGTTCAACATTCAACATTCCACTTCTGGTTTGGAACTCATCTCTTTGCAACCCCCTTTTAATCATCTCCCTGATAAGTTTAAGCTTCCTTGAGCTTGACATTGAATTCAAATGCTTTTACAAGCCTTTCTTCCAATATTTGGACAAGAAAGAGTCAGACAACTAAAGCCTTTTTCCTCCACCTGTTCTAGAAGAGTCTACAACCACCCTGAAACTCTTTTGGGGGTGGAAAGCTCAAAACACAAACCCTCTGGCCAAGACCAGCATTTACGACACAAGTTTCACGAAGATGCAGAAAACAAACCAACCTGAGGTTTTACCAGACGCAGAATTTCAGAAAAAGGCCATTCCACTGTAAAAATCGCACCCATGACACATCAACTGGTAGACACCAACAACACTACTTAATATATACAAGATAATTATCTTGCATACAAAAAACACCCAACAACAAACCACAGCACAAAACCACACCATCCAAAACTAGAAAACAACAACAACAAAATACCCTAAAAAAACCCCAACCAACCACATGAAATTAATAAAAAAAAGGGAAATAACTCACCAGTCTTGGTAAGTGGTGATGGCGATACTCGGAGGCGTCAGCAGGGGCAGAGTTGTTGGTCTACAGACAATGTCTCTGTCCGGTGTCCTCGCTTTTTCAGTTTGCCTTTGGGACAGTGGCGGCAACTGCAGATTACCGGAGCAGCACCTTCTTCCCCTCCAGAGGTCTATACCCAGAGCATGGCTGGAAGTACTGTAGGATTTACTCAGCCCGCACTCCAGGTAATCCAGAGCATTCTGCAAAGGGAGAAAAGCCACTGAAATTCTGCAGACGTGAGGATAAAACCCATCCGATTGTTGTCCTACAGTTGTAGCTACTCATAAAAGAGGACTCTCTGGTGAAATCTTGGCAGAGTCTGTCTGTGCTGTGCTGTTACTTTATCAAGTTATGAAAGAACTTGAAATCTCACTCACGATTTGTCTAAATTATATTCAACAGCTAATTCTAATCTTATCGAACACTTCAGTAATCCAGGTCACTTTGGTGAGATGTTAATAAACTTTGGATATTTTGCATTTTTTCAGAGAACATTCCACTCACCATCCACCTTAAGTAGGTGGATTCCACCTCAACATCCACCGTGCTCTCCACAGCACAAATATACTGGTTTGCCACTTGATTTTTTTTTTTATGAATCACCAGGCAGAGAAAAGTGCGAAGAACGCCGGACTTGGACACATCCTGAATTATCCAAGAGCTATTCAGGGAGCAGAACTCTCTGCTAGAATTCATTAGGAATACCCTACACCTGGCATTCACAATGAAAATAGTCTCAACAAAAAAAAGTTTTGAACAGTTGAAGCAGCTTTTCCTCTAGTTTCTACTGATTTTTTTAAAAAAAACCATCACCGCAATCACAGAACTGGCTCTCAAGCTTGTCTCAAACCCAAGGCAGGAGTTGTCCCACAGCAGAACAGCACTGCAAGAAGGCTGGCAGTTTGGGTCATACTCAAGAGAGCTTAGCTAGTGAAATATAATTGCCTAATATAAATGAGATTATTTCTGTAGAGTGTGTGATGAGCTACCAGTGGAAGCTGGAGGGTTCGCTACAGGTACCTGTGACAACCCTTCAACCTATTTCTTCTTCTACCTGCTCCTGAATTTTGATCTCTGCTTGTTCTCTCCATCCTTCACAGACCTTTCCAAGCCCACTTTGCAGCCTCCACAGATCCCTCGGTTTGCTTTCCCTACAAACTGCTGCCGCCGCACTCTCCCAGCCAGCACCGAGTGACTTCAGAACTGAAAAGACTGGGTTTATTTTCCACAATCAGATATTAGGTCCTCCATGAACAACTGCGAAGTAACATTAGTCCTCCACTACCTCGTAGTTTCTAATGGAAAATCTGTCCTCCACTCTTCTAAGACTACTAAACAACTCTGTGGTCTGTGGGACCATTGAGTCTCTTACCTCAAGAAGGAACCTCAACATGGGAATGAAAGACAAAATCGATGGGAGAAAAGGATACTACCAGTTTTCTCAACCTTCCCTACTTTCTCGCCCATCCCACAGCCACCCAGACAGGAACCAACATAGCCTGTAGTTCCTTTACTCCTTACACACAGCCTGAAGTGCTCTACGGCAAGCTGGTGCAGATCCATGAAGTTACCAAGGCATCAACACCATAACGACCTAGATACAAGTTTAACCTATTTGGCACGCTGCGGTTCCAAAAATATGCTGGAGATCTTCAGTGATCCAAACCCTGCTCTTCCACCGCACAAAACCAGGTCAGAAATACTCCTAGGAACCCCAGAAAAGAAAGTCTGTCTTCCATACGAGGATCTGACTCGAGCTGCCTTTATTAATAATGCTTATCAGATTGTTTGATTTTGTTGTTATTGAAGAAGCGTACAGCAGAGTTTTATAGCTTCCCATTAGATTTCAGATGTCTGCTTTCGTGAAAATCAGCAAGGATTGAGTGGATCTTCCAGATCCTAAAAGGGGTCTACAAGAAAGCTGGAGAGGAACTTTTTACAAGGGCTTGTAGCAAATAGGACAAGGGGCAATAGCTTTAAATGGAGAAAGGGGGGATTTATTGTAGATGTAAGGAAAAAATTCTTCACTGTGAGAATGGTGGTGAGACCCTGGCCCAGGTTGCCCAGAGAAGCTGTGGATGCTCCATCCTTGGAAGTGTTCAAGCCCAGGGAGGATTTGAAGCAACTTGGTCTAGTGGGAGGTGTCCCTGCGTATGGCAGGGGGTTGGAACCAGATGATCTTTCAGGTCCCTTCCAACTCAAATCATTCTATGATTTAATGACCCAGGACCACGCTCAGACAAATTGATATAAAGCAGTCAAACATGTGGTCTAAGCATGTAAAAGAAGCCATTACTGACTGAAGGAGCACTATAGGATACGCTAATTATTAGCTTCCACTCCTCCACTATATTTTCATGTAGATTCCACGTGGGTTTCTATTTCTGGCAAGCCCCAGCTGTGATAAACAAGACGATTGAGGCTGCGGTTATCACACCATCATTACAAACCGATACATTTCCCCAGAGAATTGGAACTAGAGTTTAATTAATAGGGGATTATGGGGGTGATTAGCAAGCATAGTAACAGAATAATGCATGCATCACTGCATTAGGTCTTCAGCAACCGCAGCGAGGAGAGATGCTGAGACATGTTTGCTGCTGCCCACCAGCATTACACTGCCCAAAGATCAGCAAAGGATAAGACTCCTCCAAACTTCACATGATGTGGGGGTTGGTTGATTTGGTCTGAAATGTGTGGGGCTTATTTTCTGCTTATTATATGAGGTGCAAACAACTCTAAAGCAATTAAGAGTATCGAAGCATGAGGAAGAGTGTGGGCAGCAGGGCCAGGGAGGTTCTCCTGCCCCTCTACTCTGCCCTGGTAAGGTCACCTCTGGAGTGTTGGGGCCAGTTCTGGGCTCCCCAGGTCAGGAGAGACCAGGAGCTACTGGAGAGAGTCCAGCGGAGGCTGCGGAGCTGCTGCGGGGCTGAAGCATCTGTGTGGGCAGGCAAGGCTGAGAGCCCTGGGGCTGTGGAGCTGGAGAAGAGCAGCCTGAGAGGGGAGCTGAGCAATGCTGAGCAAGAGCTCAAGGGCCCGCGGGGGGCAAGAGGCTGGGGCCAGACTCTGCTCAGGGGTGCCCAGCGCCAGGCCAAGGGGCAGTGGGCACCAACTGGAAGGCAGGAGGTTGCAGCTGAGCAGGAGGAGCAACTTGTTTGGGGGGAGGGTGTTGGAGCCTGGCCCAGGCTGCCCAGAGAGGTTGTGGAGTCTCCTTGTGTGCAGAGATTCCAAGCGCGCCTGGACACTGCGATGCTGGGCCCCCTGCTCGGGGGGACCCTGCTGGGGCAGGGGGGTGGCACCAGAGCAGCTCCAACCCATGTAATTCTGTTATTCTGTGTGAAAACCAGCTGATATAAAATGCAACAAAACTGTTTCTTATTTTCATAAAGTACTGGGGAAAATAAAACAGAAACTTACCTCATCTGCAGTTACTGTCATGACACTTCTGCTCTTCTTCATTATCAAGATTTAAGTGCACCTCCTTATAAAAAACTGATGTTTAATCCAATTTCTTCAGAGGGGCAACCTGTAAGAAGAAAAAAAAAAAAAAAGATGGTAGTTTTAACAAACAAACTGGTTTTGATAAGAAACTAGGGAGCTAACTGCTCCCATCCCAGCTGCTGCAGAACGTACTGCCCAATTCATAAAGCACTTGGCAGCAAATGTTATGCAAAAATCCTAACTCAGGAACATT
>WEIS01042615.1:0-19614 GCA_013389965.1 Todus mexicanus
AAAAAAAAAAAGGCAAAATAACCTATTTTACTCTGCCCCCATTTCAGAAATGGCTGAATGGCTTCACTTGATTGAATTTAAATCAAAAGAGCAAATAAAACCTCAAGGCAAACCAGAGCGTGGCAGGCCTTTGACATAAAATTATCAGCTCAAGCGATGAAAGTTTTGGCAAAGATCTCAGCAAGCTTTAGCATCGAGGCAGAGCTACGGCATCGACTGCAAGAGCTGCGTCCTACTCCAGGAGACTGTAGTGACCTCATACTGTTTTGCAACTGAAGAAAGTGAGACGAGACAGTGATGTTAAGGGTATTAAATCATTAAAGATTGCAGAGGTGGTAATCTTGGGTTCAAAGAGTTGGTGCACTCTTGTGCTGCCAGATAGAGATGGCTGAAGATAGGGCTGAGCACTGCACCCATCAGCAGGGCCACTGCACCATGCCTGGAGCTGTGTCCTGTACAGTGGCTGTGCTGGGATTCCCAGAGAGAAAGCTCTATCAATTCTTTGTCGTCCTTTTCTTTCATTCCTTATGGTTTTCTGAGTGTGGAAGTTGTTTATGACACAAAAATGCATCGCTTCCATGGAGCTTTAAAAGAATAACCAGGCTTTAAAGGGGCAAGGTCTTCTCTTGCCAAAGCAGGGCCGCCTTGAGTCAGGGACCCATGTGATGTGAGCACTGAAGTGAGGGGTTAGGAGAGGAAATGTGGAACAAGTTTTGTCTTGAAAAAGTCAACGGAAGTCAGGGAAGAGGGCATGTTCTAGCTGAAGTTTTAAGCTGGGGGATGGAGCTGTGGCAAGGGGAGCATTTCAATAAAGCAGGATCTACGTGGCTTCCCCAGGAGACCCTTTCTGAACCCCAGCCTCAGATGTCAGGAGAGTTTCCTTAAAACTCTCACAGTGACCTACTTACTGTTTAACAGACGGCTGGTGACACGCTTTGGCTCTGTGAGCCTACACAGACAAGATCAATCAGGGCACAAAACTCAGATGTGATAAGCAGGCAAAGGGTCTCTAGCTTCAGGATTTATCAGCATGGGTCTTTTTTCATCAGTGGTTTTTCAGTACTTCAAAGGGCCTGTTGGAAGGATAGGAACAGTCTTTTGAGCAGGGCCTGTTAGGACAGGACAAGGGGGGGGATGGTTTGAAACTAGAAGAGGGAGATTTAGACTGAAGAGAAGGGAGAAATTTTTTTGCAATGAGGATGGTGAGAGCCTGGCCCAGGTTGCCCAGAGAGGTGGTCGGTTCCTCATCCCTGGAACCATTCGAAGTGAGACCATTCCTGCTCTAGTTGCAGGTGTCCCTCAAGGAGCTTGGATTAGATGACTTTTTGAGGTCCCTTCCAACCCGAACGCTTCTGTAATGATTCTAAGTTCATTACCAAGGCCTAAAGCAATGGCTTTCTTTCTAGTGGCAGGTACTCATCACTAAAGTCCTTGATCCTCAAAAAAATAAAAAAATTGGAATAACCCCTTCAAGGCTATTCTGTGCCCTCCTCTTGATGTCAACACACACTGCTTAGCTCAGCTTTGCATTGACACAGCTTTTCCCCTGTGCATGTGCTGCTGTGGGACAGGTACCAATATACCCAGTCGTTCTTGTGAATTGCTATGCGGTTCAGGAAATTTTCCACAAGCAGATATATATTGCTCATAAACCTTCCCTCGTAGAGGTCTTCTGTTTAGAGAAGAGAGTAACAACCATCCCTTAATATAATATATTTAAACATCATGATAAAAATCCTCTCTGGAGGATCTGACAACACACTATTCCACCAACATTATAATGGATGGTTTTCTTCTTTTAAATGCCTTGCCATTAAAGTTTAACGAGCAATACTTACTTTCACTCTAAACTTATTTTTCTCCTTGACAGATTGGGTGCTTAGTTTGGATTTGTTAACACAGCTAGTCATAAAACCGTCTGCTTCAACAAAACTGATAGATACTGTCTTTAGGAAATTGGGTTTTGATGCCTTATTTGATTTCTACCGCAAAATAAGTTCATATTTTCTTGTTTGGAAGAAATGAACATCAAGGGCTCTACAGAGCAAACTAATAAGCTCATGCCCCTTTTTATTTGCCTGGAATTTAAGTTTATATCAAGTATAACTGATCACGTAGCTCAGAAGTGTCCTAACTCAGGGCACTCAGGACATTTTAACGGGGCGGGGGGGGAGTTGACTGTGGAATTTCTCATCTAGCTTTAGATGTTTGCAGGACTTTCCACCTTCTAATCCTTTACTCTAAAAACATGTAGTGGTACACGGAGCAACCAGAAATAAAGATGTGAACCTTACTCACAATTTCATGTAGAGGTTATTTATGGCATCGCACATTTTAACCAAGTGTCTGGTAAATGTCCTTTGCAGTGTTTCCAGTTCTCACGGTTTTACTTTGAATCTCACAAGATGAATACTTCCCTTAACCTTTCAGTTTCCTTTCAAAAACTATTTCTAACCTTACATTTGGAAAGGGAAGGCTCAGCTTGTGAACTCTCATGCTTCAAGACAAGTACGCATTTATTTTGAACTGTGAAATAAAACAAGCTGCGAGGAAGGAGGGATGAGCCTGACCCGTGATTTTTCTTTTATTCAATTTGTCCTTCCTCTGATAGATTCAGGCTCTCTTAGAAGAGCCTCTGTGATCTTGCCAAGCTTTGTGCTTCGAGAACAAACAGTTGAGGAAAATCTCCTTGACCCCCTTAATGCTGTGGTGCCTGGTGGGTTTGCATGTTGTGAAGAGTTACAGTCGAGAAACAAAGCCAGCGAGTTAAAGACTTGCAAGAAATATTCATAAGGGAAAAAAAACGCTGAGCAAGGACATTCAGAATTTCTTAGCATCATTTCCTTACAACAAGTTGCTCCAAAGCTGAGCTACAGCACCTAATGATGAGCCTTTTCCTAGCTCAGACAAGGGCAACTGCTTGATACGTGAAGCCACTGAGATCCACTGGAAAAGAAAAAGGCAGACCACAAATAGACGGTAGAAACCCATACAACATCGCGGCAAACATTTCCTAATGTGCTGCAATGCCAGAAGATGATTCACCCCAGTGTTCCTGTTGCATAATCTTCCCCACAGCTCAGGAGAGTGAAACTAGAAAAGCAAAGGTCTCACTGGGCTTTCAGTGACATTTATGTTTAGGTTGAACTTTCAGTTAGGAAAGTGTGAGGGTTTTTTTTTCTCCGGTGACAAAGGAGGGGGAACTGACAGAGTAAGGTGTCGCTTCAGAAATGATAAACTACTGAGTGTACCAGATTGTCATCTCCTTTCGCCCAGCGTAAACCCCAAGCCAGAGCACAGGCTGCGTTCACCCTTCCTGACTCCTGCACAGGTCTTGTTGCGATGACATTGTGGCCCATTTCGCCTGCCTGGTCCCTGGGAGATCACAGCTGGACCCTGAGAGCCAGAAAGCTCCCCCAGATGAACCATGCTTGGTTAGTGGGGTGGAAGGTATTGTGGAGGCTCCCCCAACCCAGGTCTTTCTGTTGAAGGTCTGGAAACTCCAGGCACATGTTTGAGCATCGTGCACATGGTAGGTCTGATGTCTTCCAAAAGCACTGGCCTTGCTGCAGTCCTGTGGGATCTCCCAGGTGTGCAGGGAGCCCTGGGCACAAGTGCAGCTGCCAAATTGCCTGTGTAGTCACCAGGGAAATTTCACCCAGGCAGCCACTTTCCTGAGAGAATGGGGAGATGGGAGTAAGAAAGCAGCAGGCAGCAAGGGTCAGAGCCTCTGGCAGGTGTATCTGTACAACTACTTGTTCTAGGGGCCCGAGCAACTATTTTATTCCTTAAAACCGAGTCAAGTGAATTAGTGAATGCTGCACATCTTCAAAGGAATGCCAGGCCAAAGACTGCAACCTTGCAAAGCTACATTATCTTGGGTTAGTGACCAGGTGCCAGGCATTTTTCTGTGCTGGTTTGGCACAGGCTGCTTCAGAAGAGCCGGTGTGAGCAGCACACGGGGCCTCCACACCTCAGCAACTTTCTGCTCTCTGTTACACCAGAGTGAACCAGGTTAGTTCCTCCTTCAGGGCGGCCTTGCTACAGGCAACGTGATTTCTTCCCCTCTCTTCTGAGAGCAGAAAAATTTCCTTTATTCAGAGAAGACAAAAAAAACCAGTCTAAGTATTCTGAGGGCGGCTTTGTTTTTCTCAGCATCTCTGATGCTGTGGGATTTCCAGTGTTGCTGTGCTTCACATCCCCTCCCTCCAGCTGATACGTGGCACGGTCTAAATGAGTTGCCAATTTGCAGGGCAGATAAGACATTTGCTGAGCACTTGACTTGAACAAACGCCCTTTTCGGTAGGGATGGGTGCTCTTCAGCACCGCCTTGGCTCTGCAGGTGCGTGGCCCTGACTCACAAGGCAGAATTGTCTCTTTCCTGAAGCAGGGAAATTCTCCTGCTGGCTCCCAGCCCAGGGCTCTGCCCTCTCGCCAGGTCTGGACGCGCCCTCTGCATCTGAGGCTGTACCTAAAGCATCCACGGGCTTGGTCTCGAGAAGAAAAGTGGGTGATCTGCAGATGATCAGCAACAACTGCTGTCAAAAGTGATGAGGAGTCCCGAAACTGAAGAGGCTTTAGGGTTTGAAAACAAAAGGATAGAGTGAGGGCAACCTCAGTCGAAGAGAGAACGCTGTAAGCCTTGTGTTAAGGTTAGTGAAATGAAGGTTCCTCGTGTTTTGCCGGCAGAGACCACAAACCCAACAGGCAGCTGCTTGTGGGTGGGAAAGGGCTGCCTGACTCACCACCTTGGAACACTTCTCCGTGCCACCATGGGATGAGAGTGGAGAGCTGAAGCAGAGCATGATCCCTGCGAGCCAGCGTGAAGCTGAAGTAAGAGCATGTGTTAAAAAAGGGAACAAAAACTCATCAAGTCAACCACAGCTGTGGCTAGAGAAGGGAAGATGGGGTTTCACAGCCTCTCTCCTCTCGCATCAGGGCTGTGTACCACAGGGAAGAAGGGGTAACCAACACTGCTCCCACCTAGGCATTGCTTCTCTGTAACTGTGAGATAAAATTCCATGAAAGGAGGTTGAAGTCAGGGGAGCTCTTCTCTCAAGGAGCAAGTGATAACACAAGACAAAATGGCCTCAAGTAGCACCAGAGGAGGTTTAGGCTGGACCTGTAGAGTGATGTCCCCCTGGCAAGAGTTCCCCAGGCGTGTCCCAGGCTGCCCAGGGCAGGGGGGGAGTCCCCCTGATCCCTGGAGGGGTTTCCAAGCCGTGGAGATGTGGTGCTGAGGGACACGGGGCAGTGGTGCCCTGGCAGGGCTGGGGGAATGGGTGGACTCGATGATCTTAAAGGTCTCTTCCAACCAAAATGATTCCATGATAGATCCTTGCAATAGGATTCACTCGTCCTGTTCATCATTGCCCTTGGCAAACAGTTGTGTCATTTGGATGAGGCTGGGGATGAAGAGCCCTGCCATCAAGGCACAAACATCAAGATGTAGGTGCTTCTTGCATCCTAAACCAATTATATTAAATGGAAAGTCATCTATGAGCAGCAAGCAGGGAAAAAAACAGTCTGGGGACATTGGTGGAAATACGTATTTTAGCTGATAGCCTGAGCAGGGAGATAAAAAGCTAGGCCTGTGTTGGTAAAGATGATGCTAAGAGAGCACACAAGGCTTACAGGTCACTCTGAGGTCTTCAGCTGCGTGATCCAGCAAAAGGGAAAATACAAATATGCACATACTTAGGGTCCATAACTCATACTGTAAAGGATTGGTATGTCACGCTGAAGATTTCAGCTGACGGGTGCAGCTTTCCCTTGCACTGGTGAGCAGGATGGTGCCACAGTTCACTCCTAGATAAGAAGTTGTTCTGAAATTAGGGGAATAACTACCCGCAGTGAGACTTTATAAATCAGAGATAGTCTGCATGAAAATATCTGTGGGAATTTCAAGCCTAGGAGGAGGGAAACGTTTTCAGAATTGCTGAAGGACTGATAATTTTCAATGCCAAGTCTCGGCTTGAAGCGAGGATGTATGGCCAAGTTATTAAATGGTGTCTCTCGGGTTCTAATGGAAGGGCTGGCACCACCTTAACAGTGGCAACTCTGGCAGGGGCTGCTGTGCCTCTGCTACTTACACCAGCCCTGGCTGCAGAAATGGGAAACAGCCTCTTGTTTGTTCCTCATTTTGAAGCAGGAAGGGCATATGTGCCTCCCGTGGAGAACCCCTTCTTCCTCTTGTATCCTCTAATTTGTAAGCTTTGATATCCTGTTTTAACTGGAAGTTCAGATTTTTAGCTTCATAATGTCCTAGGAGTATGAAACTGAAACACGGCCTTGACTGCGCGTTAAGATCAAAGTCCTGCAAAACAGCCACGTGTTTAAGTGTTTGCTCGGATCCAGTCTAAATTTAGTGTTCACTCAGATCCAGTCTAAATCAGGGGGAAAAAAAATAAAGATGTTTCAGTGTTTGGAGGGACAAAGGCAGATTGAAATACACAATTTATTTGCAAAACTTGTGCCCAAGGCTCCAGAAGTGTTACGAGATGTTCCCTTTTACAGAAGATCTTTCAGAGACTTCTCTTTCCAGGGTTTTAGTGTTATTATCCCATCTTGATTCGTTACAGGCTAGACTTTGCCACTTCCACTAGTGCAAAACCAGCCCTTGGTGTTGAGCTGAGAGGAGCTAAAAGTTGAGCATAGCTAGAAGTTAAAACCTAATTTATTTCTTAAAATGAAAAGAATGCTGGAAGGATCTGTCGCTGGAAGAAGACCTTTAAGATCAGCGTCGGCTCTGCAGCGCTTGTTTGCCGTTTTCTCTGCGTTAACTGCTGTAGCATTCAGGCCTTTGACACGCATTGCTCGCTGGAAATGGAATCGCACCCTGTCATAACAGGCTATTAACGGCGCTGAATTTCTGCAGAACTTTACCTCTTCTCTAGGAGATAACATCTCGCTTGCCTTCCAAGGATAAAATAGCTTCCTTTCTCGCAGCGCCACATATAATGGTGCTATTGCTTGACGGGGATGTCAAGTTAAGAAGAGGGGAAATGTCTTTGTTGCCCATTTCTGTTCTCCTTTTATCCTCTTCAGAGAGGCCCCCAGCTCAATCTAAACAAAATAAAGCCAGGGTATCATTTAAAAACAAAACCATTTTGAAAGCTCTTTGATCTCCCTGGTTTCCTGTTAAATGTACAATCGACTGTTTCTCTATATCCTCGGCCACTACAGATCTGATTTGCTCTACAGTTTATGTTGTCTTTGGCACTACACAAAATTAACATAGCGCCAGCTATAAAATCACTTAAAGAAATTCTGCCCCTCCTCAGCTTCACCTTTGCCTTTCTGGGTTCTCTTCTTTTCAACCCCACCACCCACCTTTCTGTTTATGTACAAGGACCCTGAGGTTGCTCACTCTCTTTTGTTGGACTCCTGTTTTTCAGCTCTCCTGTCAGTCCGTTTTCTCCTTTTCCTAGTCCAGTGAAGATCCCTTATACATATTAGCTCTTGAAAAAAAACAGCATCTCTCTTTTCCTCTGTATATACACATTATTCTGAGGCTTTTTTCCCTGAGAAGCTTCTCCTGCCCTGCTCCACCAGCACTTCTGCCAGGTCACTCTGTTGACTTTTGTCTTCTCCACTCCTGCCCAAGGCTTGCACCATCCTCTGGATACAAAGAGCATTGTTTGCCCCTCCCCACGCCTCACCGCTGGTCTTGCACGGTCAGGTTCCGAATTCCCTTGTCCTCCCCTTTCTCCTCACCCCTGACTCTTCATGTAGCTCAACACTCAGCTCGTCCTTCTCTTCAGCCCTTTTCCACAACTCAGATTTTTCCAGTCTATTCATAATACTGAAGCGGTTTTATGCCTTCAGCCCCACTCCACTGTAATTTGAACAATGGATTGCCTTCTTTCTCTTTTGTTCTTGAAGGGGTGAGAATGGGTGGATGGGAATGAGACAGTTCCCCCGTCAACTTTCTGTTCCTCAGGCTTATCCCTTAAACTGTCCAGTGTTGATCAGTCCTGGCGTGCTAATGACTCAGGCGAGGTCTATGCATTCTTTAGGCTGAGAAGGGAGTTCTATCTGATAGAGATGAATCGTTGGTAAGGTATTTAGGTCTTACTGTATTTGTGCACAGCGCTGCACATAATCTATTGAGCTGTACAAGTAGCAACTGGAAGACTAATCCTCTACACTGGCAAACTGTCGACATCGCCTCTTCCAGATTTAATTATGTTGAAGAAAAACAAAACATTGTGGCTTTAAGGACTAAATGCTCCATTAAGTGCAGCGTTTTAAGCAAGAGAAATGTTCGCACACAATGGAAAGACACATCACGTTGCTCCACCCACAAATCAGATAAATTATTCTCCAGCTTTCATGACAAAAGGCTGCAACATCTGGGTGGCTGCCTTTGAATGTCTCCCCTCACATCGGGCCTCTCTGGGTTCCAAGAACATTGTTCCACATACCTCAGGTAGGACCAAAATCGGCCGAGACCTGACGCAGGCTGTGAGAGCGTGACGGATGCGAGTTTTGACACAACAGCACAAAAGTTGGAATTGAGCTTGCATGCATCATGGGGAGATTTGCTGTCAGAATAATGGATCTCGTGGGGCTTTGCGTGGCTGATCAGAGAATTATTTTGCAACTTGCCTGGTTTCCCTTCCTGCCTCAGAGGTATTTTATAAAACGAAGCCAATATTTCATAAAATAAAGGGCCCAGAATATCGAAACAAATTGCTGTGCAGCACAGTCACTCCGCTTACCAAGTGCCAACCACATGCAGAGCAAAGGCCACATTCTCAGCTTACCTAAATCCATCCAAATCCTGCCTCGCACCGCAGCAGCTTTGTGTTCATCCTGCCTTACAGAGCTCCCATAACCCCAGCAGCAACAGCCCTTGTCAGGATTCTCCTCCCATAGAAGCATAAACTGATGATGAAGGAATGACTTTGATAGCGGATCTTCACAGAATCTCCTCAATCAGAAAAGACCTTTAAGATCATCTGGTTCAATCATTAACCCAACAGTGACGAGACCTCGACTAAACCATGTCCCTCAGCACTATGCCTACATGATGCGTAAATATCTCCAGGGATGGGGACTCCACCACTGCCCTGGGCAAGCTGTTCCAATGCCTGAGAACCCTTTCAGTAAAGAAATTCTTCCTAATATCCAATCTCAGCACCTCTTGCCCCTGGCTCCCCAACTCCAGTTTTAAGATCCAGTGGGACCTACTGACAACTGGGCAGTGTGTAAAAGCCGCTCTCCACACAACACCAAGCTCCAGACCCAAAAGATCCTCAGTTTACAACTCAATAATGTTTGAGGAAAACTCACAACTCTTGGAACTACCAGAAGAAATCAAATATGAGCTGATGAATATTGAATGTGCCTCAGTCTCCACCTCATCTAGGCCGGTTTTAGCTTTTAAAACACAAGCCAGAAAACACAAGCAAAACCAAACCCAGAAATCAGTTGGAAAGGACCAGCCTTGTACCCTGTCATTTCAAACCTAGTTTCTAGACTGGCTTCCTTTCTTCTAGGAGTAGCGCGTCTCTCTGGAAACGGTCAGTCCTGTGGACTTTTGTACCTTTTGTGCGGTTGTTATTACTGCATCTGGTCAGAAAGAGTGATGGTACCGGAGCCGAGTTAACCATTTCTCACTTACTGAGTCAGCTTTGCTAAAAGGAAGGTCAGCCAGGAGGTCATCCCCTGTAGACCAAAGCCGAGATACGGGCCCATTTCCTACACGTTTGCTTTATCCAGCAGCACATTCAATATCCTCCGAGTATACAGCAGCGTGAAATTTCTGCCTAAAGTGATTGCTACTAATATTTTCTGTACCCCCTCATTATACAAATATTCTTACTTTCAGCAGCTTGTCTGCGTAACTAAAGGTCAGGTACTCTGGGCTTAGGCCACAAGAATTCATGCGTTACTACAAGCGATACTGAAATATAAATACTTTTTTAAAGTGAACATATATAAAGAAGCAAGGACTCAATGGACATTTAATAGCTGAGTTACAGCATTCTGGCTTTTTTAACTCGGGGATCTTCAAACTCTTTGCAAACCCTGATTTTTTTTTGTCTCTAGTGGGTTTTGGATCAGCTTCCCCCCCAAATAAAGAAGCCAATTCTCTTTTATCCAGCTCCTTCTTTGCACTGTAGGAGTCAATTACTTTTTTACTTTAAGCTGGGAGCTGCAAACAACTCTGGTGCCTTTGGGGTAGGCGGGGAAAAGGAGTATGGCTGATTCTAAATAGAAGTTACTTGTCAGATCAACCTTGATAGCAGAGATAATGAGGGTGGTCACATGGGAATAGCGAGTCAGGGTTTAGTTTAATCATCGTTCCCTATCAGCCGCACTGATCCAGTTCTTCGTGACTAAGTCAAATAAATGTTAGGTAACTGAAATTATCTCTAGCCTCCTCATTTTTCACTCCCCGCCCCCCCCTCCAATACCCGCAGCATTTGTTTCCATGATTTTAAAATAGGTAAATCTATAAAGGATAGTTATGAGTGCTGGTAAGTAAACAGAGGGCAGGCTTTTATGTGAAGTTCAGCTAGGAAAGAGGTGTCTGAAGGCAAAAAATAGTAGTAAGGTCATAAAAAAAATTGCATGTGCCTTTGAAAGTCTCTATCAGGGCTGTACCCAGATGCCTAAATTGGCTTCCATTAACTTCAGAGGGACTCTCCGAGTGTTGAAGCATGCGATTATCCATTCTACTCCCAACCCCGAGGGGTGGGGAAAGACTGTCGATTTGGAAAAAGAAAAAAATGCTTTTTGGTACATTACAGAAAGCCTTGTAACCAGTGATGCGGTGTTAGCATTCAAAAAAATATAATCCCCAAACCTCCTATCAAACCCAACAAGCAGCTTGCAAAGCTTTGAGCTTTGGTTTGAAATCTTGATACAGATCCAAATTTTGCTGGTTAGCTCATCCCAAAAGAAAATAAATAAATAAATAGTGTAGGATCCAAACGTGGTAAAATAAAGCAGCGCTTGAGGTTTCCTTAATTTGTTCAGTATCTCGGGTAAATTTATAATTAATTGCATTTTCTCCACAGCTCTGGTTTCTTTCGCACCGTTCCTGCCTCTCACGAGTTTACTGCAAGCCCCACACAGGTGATGTTCCTTAAAGCACTCGGTGCCTGGAAACAGATAATTGCCTCAGAACCTCAGCCTTCCTCTCATTCTGTGTCATCTCTTCCGCGGGCCAAGACAAGGTAGGAAACATGAACCCTCTGAGATGCAAAAAAAAACCCAACAAAAGGAAAGAGCTTTATTGTTTTAATTTAATTGCTATGATTTCAAGCCTATTTGGTGCTATGCTTGGGTCTTGATTCAGGGGGTTTGAATGCTTGAGTGGGTAATTGTGACTTTAGCCTCCGTATCAAGGACTACGCTGGGTGCTTAAACTGGATTTGATTTGGGTTTCGTTTTAATCGAGGGCAGCCTGCCCAGATTGCCTTCCCCTCTCCCGACAGACTTGGCAATGCTTTAGCCGGGCCCTGGGAGCGTTTCAGCTTCGCTTGCAAAGAGTCCTCACACAAAGCACTTTATTTTCCCCCTCCAGAACAAATAAACAAGGAGTAAACATCCCTCCTCTCACACACACGCGGAGCAGGAGCATTGCTTTGTGATTCTCTTCCCCTTTCTGTGTGATTCCTTTAGCCGAAGAAGGACTGGAGCTTTATGAAAATATTATGAAAAAGCCAAACTGCATTTTTTTTTTCAATTTTTTTTTTCAGTAGTAAAAACCCAAAAGACTTAAATAAAAAAGTAAACCCAAGGTTTTTATATGTGCACGGGCCCAGCTCCACTTGTGATTGAGGATCCCCGTATTAATGTGACGGTGCTCTCCTCAAAATGTAGTGAAATCCTCAGCAGAAAAGAAGAGCAGGCAGATTGTAGTGGTTTGATTTTTCCTTTTTTTACCCTTCTCCTTTTTTCTTTTTTTTTTTTTTTTTTTTGATCCTGAAGAATGCACTTCCCTGGGTTACCCATTAAACTGAGGCAAAACCAACACTGGGGATTCTACGCGGAGCTTGAAAAGTCGCTCCACAAAGCGTGGCCACACAGAGCTTCTCCAATAAATCTTCAAGTTGTTTTTCTTATCTAAGCAAGCTATGTATAAATATTAACATATTATTCATGGGCAAACAATTCCCCGCCACTCCTTATCCCGCTGCTGCTGCCTTAAAGAGGATTCTTGATTCGGATGGGAATGACAGTCCCTTTGGCGGGGGGCCTCAGCTGCATTTCAGGTTAGAGGAGTCCAAACAAAAGCGGGTAGTGGCACTTCTTAATGAAATCAACCTCAAAAATGAAGAAGTAGCAGCCGTTAACTGCTGGGTTTAGCGCAGAGGAGCCACCGTGTAAAAACTACTGGCTAAACTCTAGAGTAACTGGAATTAGTAAACTCCTGCTTGATGTGGGTGAGGCAGGGCTGAGCTCCACAGCGTTTGCTCTCCGCTCTGCATGTGCGTGGATGTACGTTACGAGCAGCCTCAAGCTCTGCCCAGGTTCAGCACAAAACTTCTAGCGAGCAGATGGTGTCTGAGACACCCAGTTTGAATCCGGAGCAGGATATAGTGCTGGGAGGGGTCAGTTCCAGCACGTTGGCCAGGTTGGTTTGTGCTACCCTAGACTGCAGCATGATAGTGGGACTTCCAGGCGAATTTTTTGTTGTTAAAATGTTCTTTGAGAACCTTTCTTGTGCACAACAAGAAGTGTGTTCCTCCAGAAGTGTCGTCTTCCCGTAGAGTTTGACGTGCCAGCTGTTGTGGACAAGAGGCCGTTGCAAGTGGAACATGTGAAAACAGGGGCCTATTCATAAAAATGATATATTTATATTTACTCGTTAAAAGCCTTTGCTCAGGATCTTCTTTTTTTTTTTTCTTTTAAAAAAAAAAAGTTCAGCTCCTGATAAAATGCCCACTTCAAAAGCCGTAATGAAGACTTTAGCAGATGTGCCCTGGCGAAGAAAAGGGTGTAGACACTGCAAAAGGAATTCAGGAGGGACAGACAGTCATATATGGATGTAGGAAAAGAATCTCCAATAAAATGCTTGTGGCTGGGAGCTGGAGATTTTGTGTTACCTGCAACAAGCCTCTGGCTTTGGGGCTTGGCCTGTTCCTTTCTTTTCTTCTGGCTGTAGCTTTTTTTACTGGTGCTTTTTGTACCACAAGAGACTAGCTGTGTGATTTTATGTGCACCTCGGTCACTTGAGCAACCAGAAGAGGGAAATTTCTTATAAGAGCAACTTCCCTATAGCTGCGAATTTGGATCTTATCTGAACCGCGTGGCATGCTTCAAAAAATACCCAAATTCAAGCTGTAAGCTTGGAAGGGGCAAATGTTTGTCCATGTGCGTGTGTGTGCGGTTGCATTGAGCAACAGCCTGACAGCAACTACTCGTATGCAAAGTCTGGGCAGCGCTGAGCGTTTGCAGGTGCTGCCTCCTCACAGCGCCGGGTGTTGAAAATCCTCCACTCCACGCTGTCGGGATATCTGCACAGCCTGCTGGATGGCTACTCGAGCAGTCCCTTTTATCTCCGGGTTTATTGAAAGGATATTAATTTCAGGCTGTTGACACATTTGGCAAGATTAGATCAGGCCTTCCCCAAGTGATTGTGGTTCAACCGAGGGCTCAGCCTCAGGAGGCTTTTGTGTCCCTGCACGTACCTCTCTTGTTCTCTGAGTGNGTATATGAGAAGAAGGGTCACTCTGGACACACTGCTGCCTCGTTTTTCCTTAGGCAAGAGATCACAGACAGGATTCTGACTTCACTAGACCTTCAGTCCAAGGTGGTTGCGTGATTTTTACAGTACGAGCCTTTTGGAACGTGCGGGTGAATCAGGTTGTGAGTGTTCAGTGTTAGGAATTTTCCACACAGCACCTTTTTATTGTGCGTGTGTATGTTCTCGCACATGTCGAGAGGAATAATTGCTGTACCCTGGAAGGCTTTGTCTGAGCGGTGTGTTTCCACAGCACTGAAGTTAATGCTGAAGACATTACCTTGGGATGACCTTGCTTATTTCATGACTCACGCCAAAAGTCATTCTCCTGTAGGTTTGTTTGGAGTGATTAAGATAGGTTTGCTTTCATATAAATGCTGTTCTACACACACACACACACGCATACACACACATATATATATAAGTATTACCTCAACCAAGGAAAGCTCCCACACTTTCCCTTGTTTATGCATATTCTCTGTGACATAGATTGCAAGTTAAATGTCATAGCCCCTATTTACAAGTTAACATCTGAATGTAACCCGGCTTAAAGCCATCTCCTCATTTTCACCACTGCCTGCCTCACCCTTCAGCGAGGCTGCTACTTGTGGAACATGGAGCACATGGAGCTGAGGATGTCCCAGCCCTTTTAGCTTCTCCAGTACATTCCCATCTGCTCAGAACCTCACAGGTTGTCCACCTGCTTCTCAGCTGCCTTGGTCAGAGCCATCGTACAATTCCACACGCACGCAGATAAATGCCCGCGTAGGAAATTAGACTTAGTATTTCAGTCAGCGCGTGAAAGACAGATGGGGAGATGGGGCAGTACGTTAGAAGCTGGTTCTCAACCACTCCCTGACTTTCAAACTAGCCACAACGGCATGTCAAGACAGCCTGGGAGCTGTTTCAGCAGGCACCAAGCTCCCCAAAGAACCGTCTGTCGGCTGCGCGTAGCCAGAGAACAGCGTGCTCTGGCCACGCTTCCCCAGCCCGCCTGTTCCTGCACGCCCCTGCACTGGGGCTGCTGGGGAGAGCAGCAGGAGCCCCTGGAACCGGCTTCGTGCCTGCCCCCAAATCCCTCACTCCCTTCTCACTCCTTGAAGGATATAAAGGGAACACCAAGTGAAGCACAGGAGCTATTCTTCAGTCGCAAAAGCTGTTAAAAATATTCCTACTAAAGGTACATGTGCACCTGTGGGAGCTTCAGCAAACACCTTCTTGTTTCTCGTGCTAATTTTATATTGTTCCTGAATCAAAGCCCGTTTTTTCCTCCAAATTTAAATTCTGCTCCTATTCATTGATCAATCCTAATAATTAACAAGGTATGCAGAGATTAATTTTAATAGTTGTCCTGGTGCTAGTGTATTAGGAAAAGGTTAAAAAAAATGCATGATAGCCATAAAGGGGATGGTTTTTTTCTTCAAGTATACGAACCGAGTACCAGGTTTGCTCACATTACTGCAGACTATATATATCTTTATGTCTCAGCAAGAGTGAACTGCAATAAGCGAAGGCCCCGAACCTGTGCTACGCCACAAACAAGCCAAGACAATGACTTTTAAAAGGCAAAGGAAAAATTCTATCACAAATAAATGCACCAACTTATCCTGCCTAGAGGCGGCTTCCAAAACGTCGGACATTTTGCAAACCAGCGAACAGATCCAGACCATACAAAATTGGGACGGTCCCGGCTTTTCCTGCCTCGTTAATTTTTCCACTGTGAGAGTGCCCAAAACTCTCTGAAATAAAGGATTACTGTCTAGGGGTTCAGAAAGTCATATTTTCATAAGACTTTTCATTCTGGCAGGTAACCCCAGCAGGCACACAAGCTGTCCCATAAACTGTAACCTCCCGAATCTGAAGAATTTATCCTATATGCCTGAACGAAATGTTTATTTGTTTTCAGTAGTGTTCACCGTGCTGCCGTGGCCCAGTTTAGACCAGTGATTTAGCTGCCTACGCCTCATTTATGAGATCGCAAGCCAGCGAGACCCAGTTTGGTTTAGCGTTCAGCAAATTCTAGTCACTCTTTTGCCACTAAATCACTGTATGAGCGTGAGCAAACCACTCGGCTCTTCCTCTCCTTCCCCTTATTCAAATTTACCCAGTTGATCGCTTGCGATATGACTGTAGCAGAGCGAAGATTAGCCCGTGAATATGTAGAGAAAATTCTGGAAGCCCTGCTGAACAGAGTTCACAGCGTGAATTCTGAGCGTAGAGGTGAGATTTGAGTATTATCGCGAACGTTCTGGATGAAAAGAGGTAGAATGGTCCCCATGATTTTATTGCTAGAAAGAAATGGATATGGTCCCCAGCAGAAATTGGCACTGAGATCACTCAGATGTAGTGTTGACTTGCCAGGTCTGAGGCAGGTCCCTCAGGCCGAGTCGTCTTCTGATCTTTTTTCAGCTGCAAAATGTGCTGGGCCAGGAATTAGGAAAATAGAACAAGATTACTTTCAGCTTCACTATGCATAAAATTGTAACAAGAACTTATTTTTACTTTAAAAATGTCATTAGCTTCACCGTCAATGTTTCCCTTGGTTAGCATCTTCAGGTTATTCTCTAAAGTCGTGCAAAAAAAAAAAAAAATAATAAAAAAAAATATTTAAAATGAAAGTTCAGAATCTTAACTAGGTTTGAGGCCTTTTCAGAAAAACACAAATACGCAGCAAATCAACAGCACTAGCGACAGTCAGTAATTTCAGCATCCTGCTCTTAGTGTAATTAGTGCCAATTTTTGGCGTCGTTTTAGAGGTGTTGAGGAACTATTTCCTCAGACGATGCCGGGCTCATCTACAGGGGGGTTCCACATCTCTCCAGGCATCTCAACCAAGGCAGCCAAAAAACTGGGTCAGGGCAACGCTCCAAAATTTTAGCGGTGAGCCTCCAAAATTCAAGACGCTCAGGGAATGCATGTTGGGGAATAGTATGAGAATACTGGAGGAAAAAAAACACCCAAAAAACAAGCAAAGAGCAGGGAGTGTTTAATTTGTACCTAATATCGATACTTCAAAATTCGATGCTGTCAGTTTGGACTAAAACACACCGTTTGTTTTAAAGCCCTGTGAAAGCAGAGCCAGTTGCCTCTGAGCCCCAGACGCTGTCTGAAGCCACGGGTTCCTAACTTGCCACAAGGCAATCTCTACAGCTTGGCTGCTTCCAATCCGCAGGCACGGGAAAGTTTTGGACGCCGTCTTTCGAGGAGTCTCCCCCACTGGGTTGCACTGGAACCTGGAATATGAGAATGTGGGTTGGCAAGAATCTGTGTGTCTGGGAGCAGCCCCGGAGGCTTCCTCAATTTGGGCTCAACCATCATCCTTTCTGATGGAGAAAACTGGGGAGCATATATCAGCTCAAAAGCTTAGAATTTGGGAATTGGGTCCCCCAAAACATGTACCCTTTTGTTCCTGGGTAGCTCTTGCAAGGAGGTGTGAAGCAGCTGGAGTTCAGAAACCTGAGCTGGCCACGGAGGAGGCACCTGGCGGCTCTGCAGGTGGCCTCCAACCTCCTTGCTGCTTGCCAAGCTGCTGTGAGTGCTGCTCAGCACCATTTCAGAGTGATTTACCAGAGAACAGGAGCTCTGAGGAGCTATGGTTTGAATTGACGTGGGTTTTTTAGGGCCTTTCGGCACAGAGGGGGCGATCCTAGAGACTGGGGAGTGTGACAGCCCAGTCTGTCCAGCCATGGAAAGTGAGAAACTGGAAATTCACCTGCATGCCACCCTGGCTCAGCCAAACCCCGAGTATCTCTACAAAACACCTTCGATCTGAACAAACCGTTGTCCTCTGACAAAAATATTCCGTCTGAGAATTTCTGACCAGGCCTGCTAGTAAACATCTCCAGAGTGTCTCTTTGTGCCCGATACAAGGGCAAAGATTAGTCGGGTACCTGCTCACTCGGGGTGGAAAGATCATAGAATCGCGAGGGAATGGAAGAGTAAACTTAGACTGATAGGGGGGTGAAACCAAAAAGTTGGTGATGGTCAGAGCACGATGGAGAGGGTGGTGTTGGGGCTGGAAACACCTTTCCAACAGAGGCAACAGCAGCAGTGGGGGCTGCATCAGAGAATCAGAGGTTGGAAAAGACCCTTGGCATCATCGAGTTCAACCATCAGCCTCTGCAAAGTTCACCCCTAAACCATCTCCCCCAAGACCACATCTAAACGCCCTTTAAACGCGTCCAGGGATGGGGATTCAACCCCCTCCCTGGGCAGCCTATTCTGTGCCTGGGGACCCCCTCCCCTCACCCGGGGAAACTTTTGTGTTAATCAGAAATGAACTTGGGTTTATTTTTGCCATCTCCCCCCTCCGTGGTTGGCTCTGTAGGGTGGGAGTTTAGTGTGGTTCTGAGGGAGGAACCCCCGGCCCTGAGGAGGGAGCGCGGTGAGGATCCTGAGGGGGAGCTGAGGGAAGGGCGGAGAGGCCTCGTCCGGCCCGGGGGAGGGGAGAGGGGAGAAGGGAGAAGGGGAACGTGTCAGGGAGGGAAGGAGGGGGTGGAAGCCGGGCCGGGGCGGCCAGCAGGCAATTTGCATGAGAGACAGACTGGGAATGAGCTGGAGTGGGCGCCGCTCCGCGCACACA
Source organism: Todus mexicanus (assembly GCA_013389965.1). Lineage (NCBI taxonomy): Eukaryota > Metazoa > Chordata > Aves > Coraciiformes > Todidae > Todus > Todus mexicanus. The sequence goes on from WEIS01042615.1 coordinate 18,285, forward strand.
GAGCCGAGGGGGAGGAGGAGGAGGAGAGGAGGAGGAGGAGGAGGGAGCTGCCGCCGCCGCCGCCGCCGGGGAGAGGCGGCGAACTCCGGGCAAAGTTTGGTGAGGAGCTGAAGCAGGGAGCCGAGCAAAGCCGAGCTGAGCAAAGCCGGGCCCTGGCAAAGCCCGGGTAGCGCCGCCCGGGGTCGGGCTTTGTGCTGCTGCGAGCTGAGCCGAGCCGAGCTAAAGCCGAGCCGAGCTGAGGCGAGGCAGCGGCGGGGCCCTGCCGGCCCTGGAGAGCCAGCAGCATGTCCTCCATCCTGCCTTTCACTCCTCCCATCGTCAAGCGGCTGCTGGGCTGGAAGAAAGGGGAGCAGAACGGGCAGGAGGAGAAATGGTGCGAGAAGGCGGTGAAGAGCCTGGTGAAGAAGCTGAAGAAGACGGGGCAGCTGGACGAGCTGGAGAAGGCGATCACCACGCAGAACATCAACACCAAGTGCATCACCATCCCCAGGTACGAGGGCTCGAGTGGTGGGGGAGCAGAGAAAAGGGGGGGATCCCCCCCGAGGGGAACCCCCCGGTTACGGCTGCAGCCGCCGGGAGTGCTCGGAATGATCCCCCCGGCGGTGCTCGGAGCCCCCTCGGTAGCTGCTTCCCCCCCCCTCCCCGGGAATTCTTGTGTGTTGTAGTAGAAAACAAACTCCTGTTGTGCCTGGTTAGCAAGGGTTTGTTTTGCTTCCCAGCCCCTCTTTGCACTTGGGTGCGGGGCTGAGCCCTCCCTCCCCCCTTTGCGGGCTCCCTCCTGGCTCTGTAGGTGGTTGCAATTAAAAATCGAAATAATAGGGACAAGAGCGGGGTGTAAGGGGGAAAATATGTCTCCGGCAGAGGTTAAAAACAACCAAAAAAAAAAGAAAGAAAGGGAAAGTTGGGAGCGCTGCGGGTTCCCCTCGCTGCTTGCGGGCGCTCGCCTCGGCCGAAAGTTTCCGGGTGTTGTGCAGGGGAGAAGGGTTTGGGTGGGATTCCAGCTCGGGAAGTGGTTGAACTGGGCTTGTTCTGGTCCTCCCCCAGTAGCCAGACGGATCCTGCTCTGCAGAGGTGCTTTAGAGCCCCGCCGTTCCCCAATAACGCTGGAAATCAGGAATGCAAAAGGACTGACCCCAAACACTAACCCCAAACGTGTGAGGGTGAATAGAACTGATTTTTTACTCCATTATTTTTTTACCACATTATTTTTATTTACCACATTATTTTTTTTTACCCCATTATTTTTTTTTACCCCTTTTTTTTTTACTCCATTATTTTTATTCCTATTTTTTTACTTCATTTTTTTTGCTCCATTTTTTTTTACTCCATT
>WEIS01042615.1:20181-46620 GCA_013389965.1 Todus mexicanus
AAACAAAGGCCAAAGTTCACCCCAAATATTTGAATGCTGCATAATTGTACGCTTCTGCGTGAGAAGATATCTGTGTGTGTGTGTGTGTATTCATGCTTCTCTCGCGCGCAAACAAATGTATGCTTTCTTGGTTGTCAGGATGATTTAATATGCCGTGGCTAACACAAAGCAGCATCTGTTGCATGAAAAAAGTGAGGCGAGCAGCTTAGAAATGTGCATGTTTGGAACTCCGAAAATTTTCTTCCAACAAGTAGAGTGGGTTTGGTTGTTGTGTTGGGTTGTTGGGTTTTTTTTTTTTTAAGGAAAAAGTCTCCTTATATTTTTTTCTTTCTTTTTTGTGGTGAATGATTGTGGCTAAGATTCTGGCCGCTCATGCAAACAGACCTCTCAGCCTTTGTTAGAGTTACTCTGGCTTCGCCTAGTTGAAGCAGGAATCAACTCCTGTGGAGTTACCACCAGATGCGAAATACTTTCAAACCGGTATTTTAAAATTCTTGGTGAGCAGCCTCTGATAATGCCCTATTTGATCACTTCCCTGAAATATTAAACCGTTTCAAAACTAGCAAATGGCTTGAGCAGCTCCGTTAATGTGACCTGGGTGTTGTGTCCAGCTGGTGTTGACCTGTGAGGCAGCAGAGCCTGAAGCCTCTTGGTACTTGTTTTACTGGTAACAAGGTGTTTTAGAGAAGGGAGGAAGGTTTGGAGGTTTTGTGAGTCCAAGGAAGCAAAGAAGTGGGCAGAGTATGATGCATTAATTTAGAAATATAATGTTAGTGCTTGACAATAAGTAACAAGACAAGGAGATATCACAAGTCATCAGTAGTGTCGCCTCCAGAGATGGTCCTGGCTGTTCCTGCTGTGCAGAAGGGAATGTCTCCATTTCCTAGACCTTGCTCAGCTAGAGGAAATAAGTACACAAATGGGAACATTTGATCTTCAGTGAATGACACAGAGCCTGCACATCTTAAACCTTGGTGTGGCGGAAGCGTCACCATGTCTTGATGGTAACTCCTTGCACCTTGGCACTAGGTTTTGAACATGACATGTCTTAAGTAGTTTTATTATTGTTTCCTATGTACGTGACAGAGATCCAGCTGAGCGGGGTTACCTTAGTCTGGGATGGGCTCTCTGCAGCATCACGCTGAGAAGTTGGTCCCTATCGATCAGGGATCGGATAATGGTGTGGAAATGGGCAGCAGCTTGGCCAGAAGTCGGTGGCAGAGCTGCGGCGATAACCAGGCCTTGGGACTTTAAGAGCTGGGTCTTCTCCTTTGGACTGCGCTGGTTTTCCTCATGTCTCTGTGAATCTGATTATCCTGTCACTCGAAATTAGCGTTTGCAAGACAATTTTAGTTTGTTGTTGTTTTTTGTTGTGGGTTTTGTTTTATAATTCTCCATACGTATTTAGTCGAATAAGTAGAGGGGGGAAGGAGGAGAAAAAACCATCATTAAGGATTAGATCATGTTGTGCATTGTCTGTAATGCCTCAGTGGACTGAATTACAGTGGAGCTATGCCAGTGATGACTCTGTCCCAGCAGGAGCAGGGGATGTCCAAAATTAGCTGTTGTATCCATGAGACGAAGTAAGTTTCAGATGTAAAAGTGCTCCGGCTTTGCAGAAATGCTGCTCGTGGGACTAAGGGCTGCACAGCAAATTCCTGTAGTGATCAGGTGGGGCTGGTTTAAGAAAGAACAAGAAAACAAAGTTAATTTTTGTTGTAGGGTTGAGGAATTAGATCACCAGATTTATCCCAGGTGTCATTTTTATCTGCTTGGGACTGGAAATGCACATACTACACTCTACCCCCGATGGTTTGTTAAACAATGACTGGTTTATTTGCTTGTGTATTTGTTCATCACTTTTCCAAGTGCTCCATTCATAAGATGCTTTGACAGACACCTCAGGCCCCAGATTTTCTGTTGGAAGGACCTGGGGCAGCAAAGGAGGGACCTCCAGCGAAAGGCTGGAGAGACCTTCAAGGATTTCCGTGTAATCCTCCACTGGGCGGGATATTTCCTTCTTGTTGTTGGGTTTGGGTTTTTTTCCCTGCTGGAGCAGCAAGTAATTTCCACCTGAAAAACCTCCCAGTCTCAGACCATCTGGTTATTTCTCGTGCCTCGGTTACTAGTGCTCAATTTAACGTCTCATCTGGAGGACCTGGCGTGCTACTGCCAAGACCCATCCTTCTCCAAAAGGGTGTAAACCTCTGTGCACCAAGCTGGTGGGCTTGGCTCTCAGGAGCTGACGTGGCGAATTAGACCAGGCTTAGGTCTATTCCAGGTACTGTCAGAGTTTTTGACTCTGAGTTCTGAGACCAAAGAGTACGGAAAGTGTGGGATCTGATGGCAGGGAAAGTCTACAGCTGACATTGCTACCTGCAGAGCTTCATCCTTGGGAGAAGAGCCACGAGTTTCTAACATTATTCTTGATCTGAAGAGAGGCCGTACTGTGCACCCGACAAACTCGAAATAAAGCTCGTCAGGGCGAATTGTGTTGAGTTTTTAACTCTTACCCCATATAGGGCTCTGAGCTGCAGAAGCTGGGAACGTGGAGTGAGCACTTCAGTGATTTCTAAAGGCTCTGTAGTATATATAGTCTTGGTGTTAGGGGACAAGATAGTAAATGCTTTGTTTCAAGAGCTTTAGTGGCATATTAAGACATTAATCTCATGGCATTTCGTAATATATTTTCATATTTTTCTTTTGAACTTATTACTGTATGATTTCCCTCTCCATCATGAGTGGTTTTAGGGGAGCCAGAATTCTTCTATGTAAGGAGCCACCTCCTTTTAAGTGGTGTTTTTTTTAATTTAGCAAATAGTTTTGAGGAGAGGTGGGTGGTATTTCTCCTGGAAGTCATCTGATAAGGAGAGAACGTACCAACTGAAATGGAAACGTGGCACACTTGCTCCTTTAAAAGCAGCTGAACGAGGTGTTCCTTACACAATTTGCATTTTGGTGGGGTAAACCAAACCGTAAGTGATTTTAGGAACATCTTGGGTGCGAGCGTAGCTTCTGTTGTGCTGGTGGTTGACCACACAATATTTACAAGGATTGACCATGTTCTTAGGATTGCCTTGATACCAGGAAAACATGAAAACCCTAAATATAGTAGGTGGCAGAGGCTGGCTACAGGACCATGAAGGATGTTCTTGTGCAACTGATGCCTTTCTGGTTTCAGTAACGAGCAAAGAACCAGTCTTACTTCTGTGTGTCTGGGCACAAATTTGTTTATTTTTTATTTTTTAATGCAAATTTTAAACTGCCTTGTTTTCAGTTTGGTCTCTCCCTGTGTTATGAGGAGCTTTAATATTGTGTAGATTTGTTTAAGAGCGTCTACGCCTTAGTTTGGCGTAGTGGTGGTGGTCTGGAGATGGTCATACTGGGATCAAATTCTGTCTAGCTGCCGTTACTCTTGTTAACACCCTGCTGCTGGTAATTTTGCTGCTACAAAACTCAGTCCACTAACCTGTGTACTGACCTGGCTTTATGGGCAGGTTTTTACAGCCCTGTCCTAACCTTTGTGCTTGGGGCAGCACGCGCGTGAGCTGGTGATCGCTGCAGGGTGGACACTGCTTCACGGAGCTGGTTCTAAGTGGCTTTTGTGGCGTTGGCGTGACTTCTCAGATCAGGTCTGAAGGTGCAAATACAGGGAGGGTACATAGGGATACTTTCTCTCTGCAGCCCCACTTGTCCATCAGTAGCTTTCTCACCTTCCTCTGTATCATCCCTCCAAAGGTCAAACCCTCATCTCTGAGGAGAGGCTTCTCCTCCCCGTAGCCTCTCTGACTTAAACTGGTTTGGGTGGGAAGGGCCCTTTCAAAGTCATCTGGTCCAACCCCAACATCTGCAACTAGAGCAGGTTGCTCAGAGCCCCCAACAACCTCCCCTGCAATGGGGACAGGGATGGGGCAGCCACCACCTCTCGGGGCAACCTGGGCCAGGCTCTCCCCACCCTCAGCACCAACAAGTTCTCCCTTCTCTCCACTCTCAATCTCCCTCTGGCAGTTCCAACCCATCCCCCCTTGTCCTGTCCCCACAGGCCCTGCTCCAAAGTCTGTCCCCATCTTTCTGCCAGGCCCCTTGAAGCCCTGCAAGGCCCCCAGAAGGTCTGCGCGGAGCCTTCTCTTCTCCAGGCTGAACCCCCCCAGCTCTCCCAGCCTGGCCTCCCAGCAGAGGGGTTTCAGCTGTTGGATCTTTTATTTTTTAAAAAAAACCCTCCAAAATGTTGATACAACCAGTTAGGGAGCAACTACACATTCAGGCATCTGGGCAGAGGTGAAGGAACTTGGGAAAAGAAGATGGTCAGGGGAGAAAGTGTTGTCCACCATTGCAGCCCCTTCCCTCAAAGTAGTTGCCCAGCCCATAGGAAGACGTCTTCTCAAATTCGTGCTCTCTCTCTCAGCAGCTGATACAATTCAAAACCTTTTGTCAATATTTATCTTTTTTTTTTTCCCCCAGTATGTGCAGGCCAGCTAACATAGGACATTAAAAATTGGTGGTAAAACTCCTCTTGTCTTTAAAGAGAACAGAACAATGTTTATGTAGGACATCGATGGGCTAAGGGGAAAAATGTATTTTACCATTCGTCGAGATGTTTTCAAATATTCATATCTCTTGCCTTTTTTTCTTCTTCCTTTCCTCAAGAGACTAAAATATTTAAAGTAGCTTCTGAAAGGACTTGCAAGATTTCTCATTATGTTGTGTGGTAAGTGTCGAATCTGGGTGAAATAAAATGTTTAAAATGGTTGCTTAACTTTTATAGTATTAGGAAGAGACCCTGAACATTGCAGTCGTTTAAATGTAATGAGAAATAAATGCAAAAAATTGATGAAACCAAGAAATACACACTGTACGGGATTATCACATCAGGGATCCAATTAAAATGAGTTCTTCTAATAAATATTGGTTTAATAATGTAAACTTGTGATTGTTATATTATTGCAACAAAAATAAAATTAACAAGATTTAATGGACTGAGCAGCCATTAATTTTCACTCGTTAATTTATTAGGAGCTTCTAATGCTGTTAGATGCACAATAATGCCATTATCCTGCATGAACTACTTCATGAAATAAATAGGGCCAAACGGTACTTGAATTAAATTGAGATCAGATTTTATTCCCAAATTATCTTCTTCAAGTTCGGGTTTGGGATTTTTTTCATTATTTTTTTTTTCTAGCTTTCCTCTATTGAGTGCAGTTACATTTTCAGGGGTGGGATGCAGCACTCTTCTTGCAGTAAGGCTTATGAATAGTCCTAATTAACTTTTGTCCTCGCCTGCCTTCGTGTGCCGCGTAAAAAGCTTTTTCCAGTCCAAAGCTGATTGTGTTGATTGGCAGTGAAGAGAGCAGGCAGGAGCGAGGGGAATAAAGACAGGGCAGAGGTTCTTGTCCAGACACTCCAGTTGTGGTGGGCTGACTCCACCAAGCTCAGCAAACGGTTGCTAATTACATCTCCCAACATGTGACCGGAGAGTCCAAACATAAAGCCGAGGAAGTTGTTCGTAATTGGGCTCCCGTGCTCGTCGCTGGTCGCACAACTTTCTGTGTAACTGGAGAGACGATGGTGTGTCAGTCGTTGGAGTTCATACTGCTTTCAGAGATGTTTGGAAGCCTTTCAGACCTGATCCTCATTTGCTAACCAATCTCTTCGCTGTCCCTGTCAGAATGGTGGCACTTAACCCGTAGGCAAGCAGGAAAGTTTGGTGGCACAGCTTTGCAGAAACAGAATAAAACGCCAGAGCTCACTCTTTCTGTGTTAAAGGCTTGAGCCTTCAGAAGCAGAGGCCACAGATGTGAGCAGGAATAAATTCCTTGTGTGTTGGAGTAGGAGTCTTACTGCAAAAAAGGGGTAACGCTTATCTTTGGAACAGCCCAGCCAAGTAAGAAATAATAACGCCCTGATTTTAGAGGGCCACTCAGGAATAGGATAAGAGGAAATGCCCTCAAGGTGAGCCAAGGGAGGTTTAGGTTGGAGCTGAGGAACAATTTCTTCTTCGCAAGGGTTCCCCAGGCCTGGCCCAGGCTGCCTCACCCTGCGATCAGGAGCATCTGCTTTCCCATCTCTGGAGGAATCTGCCTCAGTTTATGGAACACAGTCTTTTAAAAAAAGGAACTCGCCACAGAACTTTCCTCCTTTGTGGTGAAGTTGCAGCCAGCGATGGTTGCGTGATGGACGCTGATAGTGACTCTCCTTTTTCACAGTAAAAGAGGAAAAACTTCGTCCTTCCTGTTCTAGTTCCTTGAACATGAAAAGAGAAATTCGCTCGCTCTTCCCAGATGTAGAACATTTCAAGTCCACAAAAATCTCAGGCTTAGCCGAAGACAACTGTGGAACATGAGAATACCTCTTTGTTTTTGTGTTGAATGGGCAACTGTTGTTGCTTTATCTCTTTAACAGCTAGAGAACACTTCTTCCCCCCCCCAAAATTTCCTTTCCCTCCCTCGCTGGGTTTTAAGTGTTGCCGTGTGGGAAGACCAAACTACAAGCACCTTTAATTTTGCTTTGCTCAGAAAGACCAGATGTGGTTTATTTCAGAGTGATACAAAGCCTGTGGTTTGCATACGTGTGGAACTCTACGGAAAGGTCCTTTTCTTCTTACTATTTGTTGAACAAATTGTTGTTCCCCTCGAGTCAGAGGCACAGCCAATTTGTAGCACACGTGTAGCGCAGAGTATCTGAAAAATTATATCAGGGTTCAAAAAGCACTCTTTGCCTAAAAGAAAGGCTAAGAAGCAGCAGGAGTCTGAGTCTTTTCTCCTTTATTTTTTNAACCCTTAGAATGTGCTTCTCCCTCAGCCCCCTTCCCACCGTCCTGGCTACACAGCTACACAAACCCAGGCAGGAGTTGGGTTTCCTCTTGTGTGGCCGGGATAAAACCCGCCCACGGCAATAGGCCTTGAGCTCAGAAGAGCACAAGGGTTGCTGATAACCTCTACCTTTCCTTTCTTCCTCCACGGTCAGCGGAGAAAAGTTCTAGAATAGTTATTTATGTTGGCCTGGAACCTTCAAGTGAAACTCCAGTGAACTCTGGAAAGCCCAGATTAAATACTTGGTAAGAGTTGGTGCAGCTTGGATATGGTTTGGCTCATCTTTCCCCATATCTGCTTGTTGTGCCTCTATTTTCCTGAACATAAGCTTCACCACAAATCAGAGCTGCCTCGTCGACCTGTTTGGGTTTTTTTTTCTCCTGTTCAAAATTTTGTGCCTATTTTGTTTTTAATGGCCAGTAGAGCTCTGCAGATGACGGTTCAGAATGGTGGCAAGTGGAAAGCAGCTGATGCGAAAACCACAGCATTGGAAACAAGCTTCACGAAATAGCTACATGTACATTATTTCTTTAAAAGTAGATCACCACTATCTGGTTATCAAAGCTAGTGCTGCTTCATAGCTGACTCCTGGCAGTCTGCAAACTGTTTGGAGCTCTGCACTGCGTTAGGTACCCTAAATAACTTGTGTCGAGGTAGAAAGCTGATCATTGGAAGCTTTTTCGCAAACCTGGTTTTGCTTGTTTGGTTGAACTGTAGGCTGAAAGTTCACTTACAGAGTTGCAATTGCATATTTGTTTTCCCCCCAGTCATAACTGAATTAAGACAGGTTTTCATTTGGGGATTGCTGCGTGATGATTGTACACTGTGGTTAGGGAAGACTGAAACCGGCAGGTTTTGTTCCAGACCACTATCTAACATTGAGTAAAGTGTTTAACCTCCTTGTAACTTACTCTCAACAACCTCGCAGATGCAGAACTTACCTCACAAAAATGTCAGGGAACTTGGTAACCTTGTGAAAAGCTCTCAAAATCTCAAGAGATCGACTCTGTTGCAAACCCCGATCCCATGCCTGCTCTGAAGAGCTTTCTGTGGCTGTTCAGCGTCTCAGTCGTACTAAGAAAACACTTTTAATTTCTGTTGGAAGCTTTCTTTGAAAATATGTAGGCGCTACGTCAGTGAGGGTATTAGAATTCCGTAGATGTTTAGTGGTAAACCTTCACTGGGTTTGCATAATACTTATCTATTCATCTCTGTGCCGGTGCCTCCTGTACACACGGGATATTTTGACTGGTTGATACACATCATTCCACAGTGGTCTGCTGCAGAGCTCCAGTTTGAAGTCTGTTAGCACAAGTCCAGGGCAAACACTACACGTGTAGCCTCATGTTTTCATTTAAGTCATGTTATATATAGCCATATGCGAATTTAATGCCATCCAAGTACAAAATGTTACATGAAATAAAAGTGCGTCTGTCAAGCGGTTGGGCTGTTGCTCGTGGACTTTTTACAACCATGACCCACAGCTACATGAGTTGGAAACCCAAAATATTTCTATATCTATAGCTGTGCCTTTTCCTGAGCATTTTGGCAGCCGCTCAGCGCTGGGCAATCGCATCTATTTGCTTTAAAACTCCTTCGCGTCTGAAGACTTTGGGTGAATTGTTCGTAGAAGAGATGACTGAAAACTAATAGCTGGCCATCTGGCTGGAAACAGCATTATTAATTAAGCTTTCTCTATTAAATCATTTACAGGTTTGAAATAAATGCTCTTTTCAAAGGTATCGAAGCAAGCGGAATTTGAATTCTTGCTGCGGGAAACAGGGTAGTTAATGTGTCTCTTCAGTAAAATTGAGGATCGAGAAGTAAAGCTTGAGATCATGGTTCCTTCATTTTCCTAAGAGGAAATAAGAGGAAAACAACCTCTGTATTAGGCCTTGTGTGTTTTAAATGCTTTTTTTTTTTTTTCCTGTTAAGGACAACAATTAAGCTCAGAAGCTGTGACCTCATACTCATAGAATGGTTTGGGTCGGAAAGGATCTTCAAAGATCATCTAGTTCCACCCCCCTGCCATAGCCAGGGACGCCTCCTGCTACACGAGGTTTCTTAAAGCACTTTCCAACCTGACTTAAAACACTTCAGTGATGGGGCATCCACAGCTTCTCTGGGCAACCTCCACACAAAGAGAGTGTCAAAGTGCTGAGGATACACCTCCTTGGATACTCAAGAGGTGGTATTTCGTTACTCATGCATATTTTGCAGATTGAGGATGAGTGCAGCTCCTTATTGCCTTGATTTTTCGGTACCTTAAGGGTACCTCGCAATTCTTATTGGTACATCTGAAGGCCAGGAGAAGCAGCTTTAATTCAAGCCTGCCTGTAAATATTACAGTTCCTGATGATTGCACTGGGAGAAGATGTGTCTTAGGGTATCAGAAGAAGTGTATACCCTTTAGCTGCATGGCACGGAGTAGAGTTCTGAAGGGAGAACCCCTAAATGATGATCTAGGTTAAAAGAATAGCTTCCTGTCGACATCCCCTCAGTTTCCTCCCTTTGGCTCCCCATTTTTTGCTGTTCTGTCAAACATCCGTGTGCCCAGACAGCCAGGAACCCATCTGAGCCAGCGAAGGCCTTGAAATAATGGCTCGAAATTGAGTTTTGTAAGTCAGTGCTTCGCGTGCCAGGCTCTGCTGGTTTGAAAGCCCTGTTGAGATAGCTGCTTCTAAACACGAATAAAAATAGACATCTGAGTGTTGTGATCTTAGAAAAGAAAAAAGAAACGCATTTATTGGATTATGATTGGCTGGTGACTTTGAAGCTGGAGACAGTTTTATGTTGCAGAGCTTTCACCCTGCTTAGTCTCTCAGTTCTCACTCTCCCCCTTCTCTCCTTTTTCTTTTTTTATTTTTACTTTTTCCCCCCCGTTCCTTTCTTGCTTTCTATTTTTAGGATGGCATTTCAGAGTTTCTGCTCTACTGCCAGGCCAGCTATCCCAGAAGAAAAAGAAAGAGGAAAGGTGGGAGGTAGAGCTAATGAGCACTAATAATAGCCTGTTATTATTTTGGCTTTTGAGTGCTTACATTCAAAGATTCTGTGTTTCCAATTTACCTGATAGTTCATGAAATATCTGCTTGCACTTGAAGCCATTGATTACGTGTGTTTCGACAGTCTTTGTGCACGTCAGTGGAAGAGAGGAATATTAGGGAGTTTAAAATGGAGAGAGGCCATTAGAAGTTTTGGGGCAGTTATTTGTGCATTTTGTAGTTTTTTAACTCTATATATTATCTTTAAAATACATGTGTATAAATGAATTAAAACCTGTGTCCAGTAGAATTAGCTTCAAGTAGAAACCGGTATTTTAATTCTATGGAGGAAAAAAACCAACAGCAACAAGGAAGAATCGCAGCTTCGTTAAAAGAGAAGTTGATGATCTGTTATCATTTGAACAAAATACGAATAGCCCTAGTTTCGTATGTACACGTACCTATAAAAATAAAATACTGGGATAATAGTTTTCCATTTTTGCACGTGCAGAGCAGCTCTGAATTCACATCCCCCAGTGAATAACTGGGGAAGCATAGAAAACTTAGTCGCACTTCTGCTTGAGACTCACATCTTGATTTTACGAATCCTGTCGTGTTTCCTCTTCAGTTTTGCTTTGCAGTCGCTGTGCTACTTGGAGCTCTGAGGAGTGTTTTTCTAGGTTCATTTGAAGGTTGAGTGTTGTCAAAAGCTGTCTGCAAGCTGGTCCAGTGTGACTGGCTGTGTAATGGGTTGCTATAAATTAAATCACCGAAGAATTATTTTTAGGAGATGAGGATTATTTCAAAACACAGGCCATAACTTTTCTACTGGCGATTCCCGTCGGTTAAAAATTGCACGTCGTGTCGAGTTGGATCCAATGCCAGCTTGCAGGATTTTTTTTTTTTCTAAATCAGTTTATTTTTATTCTGTAGCAGCAAGTGAGGTCGTCACTCAAAGATACTTCGCCTCTTTGGAGTAAGCATGTCTTTAGAATAAACAGGAGACAAACCCATGGCTTGGTTCACAACCCCCGATGGGCGTAGTTTGTTTTGTGGCTGTCACGGGGGCTGAGGACTGCGGCTTAATCCGGAGTTGGCAATCCTCTGGGAATGCAGGGCACGGGCTCGCTCATGGGGAACCTTTCTCTGCTTTTGTTTTCTGGTGTTATCTCTCGGCACAAAAGACTGGAGGAGGAGTAAGCAAGCAAAAGCGTTTAAAATTTGCATGTGTTTGTATCCGCTGCGTAGTTTTCAGGGACTGAAGAAGAGGTGACGGAGGGAATGATGTTCGCGTGTGTTGTGCAGCAGTCGACACGGGCCACGCTGCTCGTGTGGCCTTTTCTTTAGGGAAACTTAAAGTTTTGCACGGGCTAAAGAAGTCAAAACCCACTGGCAATGCGTGTGCCTCGCTGGCGGATCCATCCAAGCCAGCTGCTTGTAGCAAGCGGCGTTATGTTGGTGGAAGTTGAGATAGCAATAACCCCCGCTTTTAATTCTCCGTAATTTATGGTCTTGTACTTTAACCCCAAATATTTTCTTAGCATGCCAATAAATGGCAGAGTGGATTCGGACAGAGGAAACATCTCAGGCTGTGCTTCAGTGGCTCATTAACATTGTTAATTTTAAACCCAAGTTAATTTTTAAGTGAAGTGGCAACTCCGAGCTGTCTCATTTCCATCTCCTTTTATGCCGTCGTATCTTCGCGTATTATGATAACGATACATCGGTAACATAATTTTATTTATGGTTTCCACTTCTACAAGCCTAGTTCTTGTTACCTACAAACCACTGCAGGAATATTACTCACTGGGTGAACCGCTTGACTTTGAAGAATGTGGCTGTGATGAAGTGTTTTGTTTTCTCACATCCTACGCCGGTGACTGGTGGTTTCTTGTCGCTGTTACTAACAAGGACCGTTCAATACAAGTTTGTGGCTTTGCTCGCAAATAGGTTTGTTGTGATTCCTCGGTGAACAGGCGTCTAAACACGTGCAAAGCCACGACAGTTGGCCAGATGGTAACTGGCCTTCCAAGGTGCCTCTGAAGTGAGCAGCACTGAAGATGTGGACTCAGTTATGCCTTTTGATGTCCCCTTTGAAGACAAGACTAGATGATGTCTCATTACGTAAGGTAAGTAGCCTGTTAATTGTCACATCCTCTAACGAAGAACTTGAGCTCTTGAGATATCCTTAGTCTGGCACTTTTCCTGAGGGTTGAAAGTATTTTGCTGGAGTGAGGTGTTTCAACAGAGCGAAACGTGGGTGCAAAACTGTCTGGGCGTTGCTGGACTCCGCAGGGATTTGGTGTTCTTCGTGCGGAACGTGAGTAGCGTGTGACCCTTGTGCAACGAGTAAATGAGGAGCCGTTGAAATACTCCTCCGGCTTCTTATCCGAGGCTGGCGCTCTGCAATTCGAGCGCTTGTTAGCACACAGATAAGCTAATTGTACAAGAAGCAGCATTACCTGGCAATTGCCTCATCTTCCCATGCGCAATAAGCAGCTACCCAGATGCCTTGGATAACGCAGACGTGAAGCGTTATAACTTCACGGGACGCTTCTTCTGCGTTGGAAATGATCTAGGTCACCGCTGTGTATTTTGTCGGAGATGAGAATGCTTCAGAACACGGGCGTGTAAATGTCAGTGGCAGGAATTGTGCCTGGAGCGTGCCGAATGAAAATACGCGTCGTCAAATCTTTTTGCTTTAAGTTGCATCCAGAGAATCTTGTATAATTTCACCGTATCGTTACCATCAGGTGGTGGTGCTCATAGGCATCTCAAATCAACGTAGCATTACTTGCCTCGTCTTTTTGCCTGGGTTGAAGCCCTTCCTGAGATTATTCCAGCTAAAACCTCTCCTCCTCTGGCATTTGCTCTTCCTCTGCAGTGCGCAAGCGATGCTTGAAGTGATAGATCAGCGCCTAATAAAAGTGGGTTTATCTCTAAGATGAAAATAAGGAGCAAGAGCCTACTGTGGAAATTACGGGGTTTGCTTGTCGTTACTGGTTCCTTTCCTAATACTCTTAATAACTTTCAGGGCGATAATCAGCAAGGTGAGGGGCTTCAGAGAACTGCTATCACTGTTTTCAACTGCTTGCAAACTATGTAGACTTTGGCCTTTCACACTGTTCAGCTGCTCTCTTCCCCACTCATGCAAATGCCACAAGCTGTTCAACTCCTTCATTTATTCTGTTGGAAAGGCAGAGAGGGGGGGAAACCAGCCTTGCCTTGCCTCGCACCCTGGAGGGACGCTATGCAAAACCAGTCGAAGGTTTCTGTGGCGAGAGCTGCGGAGTTCTCTATTCTTTTGTTGGTTCCATTTTGCTTTCTGTCATCTCTTTGCAAATAATGAATAGCAGTACTAGTCTGCTGCGAGACGTGAAATCTGGAAGTGTTTATTCCAGTATGTGTGTGTGTGAACCACAGTCATCACCAGAACTTATTTTCTCACGGACTGGTCTAGTCCTGGGGAGGGAGAAGCTCGCAGCTATCTTTGTAAGAAAGTCTCAGGGACTCTGGGATTTCTGCTTCCCAGGTTCCCCGTGCGGAGCAGTTACTGTTCCTTCTGCGATCGCCACCGCTCTCCGATTTCCAGCAGTAACAAAGGGCTTTGCCTGCTCTATAAACCCCTTTGCTGTTTGTTTGCAGAGTGCTTGGCTTTTACAGTCAAGGGTGAGGAGCCACCACAAAAGCCGATAAAAGCGACGTAGGCCTAAAACAAACAGAAAAAATCAGCGAGGTTTTTCCTTCCTTCCCTTCGTGGTTTATTTTTGTCTTTATTTTCGATACGGGGGAGGGGTTGCGAGTGGAGAAGATTTATCTCGAAGCACGAACACTGAAATTTTGTTGGGGTTTGTACACTTTTTTTTGCTGGGGTTCTTTTTTAATTGCTTTCCTTCATTTAGGAACAAACCCCAACAAAATATAATGAAGATTCCCATGATCTCAGTCCTTCAGTGAGCTTCCTGTGGTTAGCCCCAGAGCTGTAGGAAGCCCTTTTGCCCTGTGACCGCTTCGGATGGGTAACAGAAGTCCTACCAAATTCACACACAATTGAAGTCAGGCATGTCCTGAAGAGTCTTGCCAGACTGAGTCGCATGGAAATCTCTGGGACTAATCACACAGCTAAGTCTAACCATACGATTCCCTTCCTAAAATCCTCAGCTCCTCGTGCGTGGCTCTGGTATTGCCTGAGGTGTTCTCAGACGCACGGCTTTCTGACGGAGCCGCTTTGCCTGCAGTAATATTTCTTTAATCTGATTTTTTTTTTTTACTTTCCAGGGCAGCTCTGTTCACCACTGGGGTTGCTGCTACTTTAGACTCTAAAAGCATTTTGGAGAGGATTGCTTGTAAAGTGATTTTTCAGCTCCTCCTGACCGCTGGCTGCTTACTAAATATGTATTTAATGTTATTCTTTGGGTTTTAAAAGGGAATGGAACCTCACCTAATTAGTTTAGCTCCTTGTTTCTAGAAATCCCATGTCTACAGGCAAGCAAATGTAAACCAGAAGGAAGCGTTCGGGGCTTGAATGAGGATGCAGCTTCATGTTCCATCTCTGATTTAGTCTAATGGTAGATTGCTTTTAAAAGGCATAATCCCATTTCGGGCTGTCTCCGAGTCTGCTGCCTGCGTGCGCAGAGTTTACTGGAGTTTGCAGAGCGCCTTTTTATCTTCTTCATGGCAACAAGATCACCCAGTCTGATATCTTGTGAATCAGGCACTTTTAAATCAGGCTCTGTGGGTAGAGTTTTGACCTCTGTATTGAAATGAATAACTTCTACAAGCAAAATGTATCCTGTCTTCATCTAAAGATACCAAGACAGAGATTCCACTATGTTCTTAATTTTTTTTTTTCAACAGCTAATAGTCTCCTTATAGTAAAAAAATAAATAAGATACCATATTTCAGCTGTGATTGGCCCAGTGTCAGCTTAGAGCTTTGCTTCGTTATCCTTCTCTTGGCTAGACTGAAGAGTCCTTCAATATTCGCTTTTTCCCCTTCAATAAATGTGCTCTTATACTGCTGCGATTCAGTCCGTGCTTGGTCATTGTCTTAATAAAAACAATGGCTTGAAATTCTCATATCTTCTAAGATGTTTTCTTTCACTCTTAACCATTCCTATGGGTGTGTTTTTCCCAAGCTCTACACAGCAGAAGTCTAAACATACTATGATTAGAGAATTACCTTTTATCAACCAAATCTCTCCTCTAAGAATGGCATGAAGTTGAATTAGAGAATATTTTAAAACTGGATTGGCCGGAGTTGTGATTGTCTTTAATTCTGCTGTGGTCTTCTAATTTTTTATTATATTTTTTTTTTCACTAGAGATAAAATTTACCCTGTGCCTGCCTCTGGAAGTTCCCCACCCCTCAGATAACCACAGAGGGGTTTGGTTTGGAAGGGACCTTAAAGATCGTCTAGTTCCAACCCTCCTGCCGTGGCCAGGGACACCTCCCACCAGACCAGGTTGCTCAAAGCCCCGTCCAACCTGGCCTTGAACACTTCCAGGGATGGAGCATCCACAAGTTCTCCGGTGTCTCATCACACTCGGAGTGAAGAATTTCTTCCTAATATCTCATCTAAGTCAACCCTCTTTCAGCTTAAAACCGTTCCCCTTTGTCCTGTGATGTTAAATTTTGTCCCGTGATTTTTTTTGTAATGTTTTGTGTTCCCCTGTGGCTTCTGCAGTCCTTCAGAGGAGCTTTGTGGAGAGCAGTTGTCCCCAGAAGCAGAGATTTTGTGTCTGCTGGCTTCAAGAGGGCAAAGGCACTTAAGTAACGTATTGTATTGCTGACTTAAGTCTGAATAGAAGTCTGTGGTTTGCCTCATGATTTGCGAGGGATGGGAGAGAGCATGTTGGAACATGGGTGTCGCCATGGCCTGACACTTCTGACTCTGTGGAAATAGAGCTTCGGAAATTCCTCTGCAGTGGCAGCGGGAGGTGAGGCAGCTCGCCGTGGACCTGATGACTAGAGTGACTCTAGAGACCTGGACAAGACCTGCGATTATTTTTGGTACTTCTAGTTCTGCTTAGAAATAGTTTTGAGCCGTGTGGACTGTTGTAGGAAGGTGTCTGAAAAGGTTTCACTCAAAAACCCATCCCTTGTGTTGCAGTAGGAGCGATACCGGGTGGTGACCTAGCTCACGTGTGCTGTGCTCATGAGCAGCAGCGAGGCAAAGCAAGAGGTTGGATTTCAGTGTAATTTCCATAATTTTAGGAAAAAGGGCAATTTAAGGTCTCCCGTGTTCTTTCCACCTCATCTTTGTTTTTATTTAAGATGCTAGTGTAGTTTTACAGTCTGGGGAGGGGTGTGGGAAAGGCGTCTCTTAACAATTCTTCAAGTATTTCTTTTATGGGTAAACTCAGGACAAAACAGTATCGAGTTGTTTCAAGCTACGTTGAGCATTTCTGCCCCGAGGAGGAGAATATGATTACGCAGCACACAAGGCTTGCTTGGACAAGTTGTAATGAGCGTTAAATAACTGTTCGGTAGCGGCGCGCGTGCTTTTAACTTAATAAATATACATTGTGGTAATGTCAGAGAAGACCTCAAGATTATAATTATTTGAAATATGCTTTACAAGCGCTTAGCAAAGCAAACGAGTTCGTTGTCTCAGTCAGGAGCGCACGCTCTAAGGAGTCGCAAGGAATTTTCATTCGCCCCATGTGGTTTGAAGCAGCAGAAGACATCTGCCTGGCTTTTGGCAGTCAGCTGCTGCTTTGCGAGGGCTGCGTAGCGCTCCTCCTTGCAGTAAGACTGAAAGATGGGCTTAAATACTTGCCCGAGCTGGGGACTAGCGATGGCAAACGGAGCTCTTCAGGTGGCTGAGGAATCCAAAAGTGCCGAAGACCAGGCGAGCATTAAGTCACCAGAACGGTGCTGCGCTGAAACTGGGGCCCTGAGCCTGAAAAGCTGCGATTCCAGGGAATACTCACAGGATAATTAAGGCTGGAAAAGACCTCTGAGATCATCGAGTCCAGCCTATGGCCTAACACCACCACTCAGCTAAACGGTGCATTTTGGCAGATGCCCAATTGACAGGCTGATGCTCTTGCGAAGCTTAGAGACCTGGGGAGGAGGGTGACAGGGGCTGTTTGGCTGTGAGCAAAAGGATGAGTAATTTTAACGTAGCATTCAGTGAAGCAGTTCTGAGGTCCAGAAGAAGCTTGCTGTGCTTGAAAGGCTTCCTCTCCAGCACTATCGGTTTGATTGAGAAAAACCAAACTCAGAAAGGGCTCTTACCCCTAGAGTTGTGCCGTGAAGGATGATTCCCGTGCTGTGAAATGTTTTCTTGGCTTCATTCATGGTTTTACTCCAGTGCAGAATGAACTTTGACACTTTTAGGGGGGGAATTAAAGTAGGTAGGATTATAAACTGTTGTGGTGGGAATTGTCAGAAGATGATTAATGCTACAGAAGCTCCTTTTTTTTTTTTTTTTTTAAATTCTTTTTGTATTGCATGGACAGTCTCCAACGTTAATTGTTGTCAGATTTGCTGCACGCGTTTGCAGTTCGAGCACGTGCGAGGAACGGAGCTGGACTTCCCGGACCTACCGTGACGTGTAGCTTTGACCAGGCTTCCGTAGGTCTAGAAAGCATCGAGAAATGTCGAAAATCTTGATGCTCGGCCTGAACACCTTTGTTTTTTGCTTGAAAAAGACGTGGTGGACCTGGGGAAACCTGGAAACACCTTAGCTGGAGGAAAGCTGTTTAGAACAGCTATGGGATAGAATTCCACTTCATTTCTTCAGCTAGAGTCAATACTCTGTAGTCAAACTGTTTGGGATCCCTCAGACCCAGGCGAGAGCGCATCCAGGACGTAATTCGCGGGCCACGAGGAAGTGCCGAAGCGTTTTCTGAAGCTCGAAATTTCCTGGGTGTAAGGATGCAGTAGCTTGTGGTCGCTCCGGCGTTCCCTGGGAGCTTATTCCTTACCCTTAATTCTCCGTGCAGCGCATGAGCCCGTTTCCTGACGGCAGCCCATTGCCCACAGGGAAGGAGCTGTGGTTTAAAAGCAGCTTGCCACTGCATTCCAGGGCAATATTCAGCCAGCTCCCAGCTGCCCTCTTTCCCAGACTTCTCTTCTGATCTAAGCAGGGGATAGGATGCGAACTGGATGAATTGCCTGTGTGGTAGCACTAGGTTGTTTCCAGCCACTGTTTTTCCCTAGAGAAAGTTTGTCCCCTGCTGCATGAAAGGGAAGGAGGGTGGTGAGGCTCGGGGTGGGCAGCAGAATATGCGGCTCTTGTCTTCCTCCTCCAGCAAATGTCCAGGCGCGCGCACCATGTGCCGTAGCATAATTTATGGGAGACTCAGATGTCCAGGGGTGGTTTTTTGAAAGAAGGATCAGCTTGCAAAACACGAGATGTTGATGCCAGATGTGTTGGGATGTGGTTTGCTTTGTTCTTACACAATAGACAGCTTTAAAGAAAGAGGAATATTACTTGTGCCCATATGTCCCATTGTTTCCATCCCGGGTATAATCCTGGCTCCAGAGTTCAGCATTATCCTGTTTGTAGCCGCTCGTACAGTTGAACATTTGTCATCCAGTTTGTTGAGTCTTTGATCCCTTTGCTTCTTTTTTTGGTCAGATCTGGGCTCTACACCCTGTGCTGTAGTAACTGCTTGGTTTTGTGGAGCAGTCCTGAAGGAGCAGATTCCACCACGGCACACCTTGAGCTGTTGGGTGTAAGCGTTTAGTTAGTCCTCCCTGTTTCTGTCGTAGTTTTTCATGGCCCTGTATTTACTGGCAGTGATTTCAAAGGGAAATAATATTCAAATTGGGAAAAAAACACCCCGCATATTAAAAAAATCTAATGCACAAATTAAAAATATTTCTAATGGCATTTAAAAATAATATTCTGAAAGAATATTGAAGGAATGGAAAGAATTAAGAAATTCTGCTCAGTGACACTTGCTTTTAATGTAAGCTAAGCAGCTTTTCCTTCCATGAACCTAGACAAAATATACTCTGAAAATGATAGGAAGAGTTCAGGGGATTGTGCAGGTGAGGATCCTTTAGCTTTTTTAAATTATTATTTTGAATTCAAAGGTCTTAATTGATTTACCTAAGATATCAGTCAGCATCCTTCATTTCTCTCTGAAATGCAGGAATTCAAACGAACAGATCCTATCCTGCGATTCCCTGCCTGCCTAAGCAAAACTTGTAAAACGAAGAGTGGCGAAACCGTAATTGGATTAAATGTGTTCCTTTATCCGTCAGGAATATGGATAAAATTTCTGTCTTTCACTAGTTTTGTTTTGACTGTGCTAGTTAAAGATCCGAAGCTGATGGCTTGGGTTACAATGGGCTGAAGAGCAGATGGCAACTATGGAAGTGTAAATTAGTCGGCAGCTGACGGGGCTTGGAGAGCTATTGCTGGTGTCCATACCATTCTGGGAGGAGAAGGGATAGATACTCAGGCAATCAATAACGGGAGAACAGAACTTACTTAGGAACATTTCATTCCGTTAACCCATCAAGGGTTCTTCTATCTAGTTAACGCCACAAAACTTTCCTTCCTTTGTTTGCTTTCCCAAAATAACTTGTTGCTTCGAAACCTGGACTTTAAATCTTGATGGACAAAAATCCCGGTAGCAAAGATTTTGATTTGTTATTATTCTGTCCTTATTTCCAGTTCACATTGAGGCACACAAAGGTGAGGGGAGGAAGGAAGGTGGGCCAGACGTTCCCATCGGAAGAGCCTGGGGGAATGTTTGTGTCTCTCGAGCAATTTCTCACCAACTTAGTGATGGTGACAGGTTTTGCAGAAGGTAACATCCGCTTTCCTTGGCCAACAGAGCACTGAGCGTGAGTCAAGGTTTTTCAGGGAAACAATGGATTTAGCAATGCGGGATTATCATATTGGCTCACCAACTTGGGTACCTGCCTTGGATCACAGCTGCCGCGTGACGCATCGTAGGAGTTTCCAGTCCTTCCCGTAAAGATCTTGGCAGAGCTCGCAGCGAACGAAAATAAAGTCTCCGTGCCTTGATAGACACCACACAGGATGATTGACTACCTTCAAATTACTCATTTCTTACTCATTTTTATTCCATATGCCGATCTCATTTTTCAGTCTGTCTTCAGCATTTGATTTGTTACCCTGGTTTGGTTTTTTTTTTGCTTCAGAGGATTGTAGAAGGCCAGTCAAAGTAAAATATATCATGAATGAAGTGAGTAGAGCAGCAAACCCGAAGCGTTGGACTCTTTCCCCAGCCTAATAAATAAATAAATAGCCTCAAATAAATAGCCTTGCAACTTGCAGTACAGCAGTGTTTGGATGGAGGCGCTTTACTCCATAGCGTGGAAGTGTCACGTTGACCCTGGACAAAAGCAAAATACAAGACTTGAGTTCTCCAAAGACCTTCAAATCCAGCTGCTACCGGATAGGTGACCAGGCTGGGAATTCCTTCTCTGTGGTGTAGGGTGAGGGTTATGCAGAGTACCAGCATTTACAAGACACTGAGATGAAGCTTTTGTTACCATCTCCGTCCCTTGTCATGGGTTCCACTGTCCCTTGGCTGGCTTGCAGCCCAGTGGAAGTGGAGAACTGACTCGGAGCTTCTTGTTACATAAAGAAGTGATTTTAAACATCAACAATTTGTCTATGTATTGCCGAGGATTTATTTGTGGCCTCAGTTTGTTGTTTGGAAATATTTCTGGTTTTACTCTTGAGGGGACTGGTTCCGGGGGGGCGGGGGATTTGCTTTCTGTGGTTCCGCTGCCCAAAATTACTTCTGCAGCTGCTGGGTGAGCCTTCCACACTCTCCAGACAGAGATGCTGTTTCTTTCTCGGGTTATTCCTCCGATTTTAGCTCGGAGCAGCTGCGTGTGCTGCCCTCAGTCCTACAGACGCATTATAGGCAGCAGCGCAAGGAGGCCCTCGCTGCGGGAGGTGGGCAAAGAGGAGAGAAATGGGATCAGTACTGCAAGAAAACCTGCTCTGGACCTGGAGGGCAGGTTCCATTCTCTCCTGCATGAGCGGGGGACCCAAGTCTGGCACGGCAGGCAGGGGTTTCTCGCAGTGTGGGACAGTACCCTCTAGGATAATGTGCCTTTTTTTTCTCTGGAGTGAAAGAATGAGTTCAGGGTACGTCTCTTGCTCTTTGGCTAGGCTGGTTTCATGTTTGGCTTTCAGATCTGGATCAGTGAGGATGCGTGTACAGGTTTGGTGTCATTTTGGAATGGAATCACCCAGGAGATGCATCTTGGATCATAGAATCATAGACTAGAGTGGGAAGGGACCTTTCAAGGTCACCTGGTGCAGCCCCCCTGCAGGGAGCAGGGCCATCTGCAACTAGAGCAGGGTGCTCAGAGCCCCCAACAGCCTCCCCTGCAATGGGGACAGGGATGGGGCAGCCACCACCTCTCGGGCCAACCTGGGCCAGGCTCTCCCCACCCTCAGCACCAACAAGTTCTCCCTTCTCTCCACTCTCAATCTCCCTCTTTCATTTCCCTCCATCACCCCTTGTCCTGTCCCCACAGGCCCTGCTCCAAAGTCTGTCCCCATCTTTCTGCCAGGCCCCTTGAAGCCCTGCAAGGCCCCCAGAAGGTCTGCGCGGAGCCTTCTCTTCTCCAGGCTGAACACCCTCAACTCTCTCAGCTTTTCTTCATAGGGGAGATGTTCTTAACTGGGATCTCCTCTGACTTTCAGTGATCCCAAGGTAGAGCTAGGACATAGCTGAGGCTCTTGTTCTTTTACACTCTTATTTCTTGTTCTCTTGCTTATTTTAACTCCGACGCTTCTGGAGTACGAAAAAGAAGTCCAGGGCATCTTATCTTTAAGCTTCATGCAGGAAGGACTTCAAATACGTGAGGTGTGCCACAAGCTGCCGTTCCAGCGTTGGTTCCATGGCAGAAGAAGGTCTCCCCGAAGGCTTTGAGGAGCAGGAAAGACGCGCGCGCAGCGTGGACTCCCAGCGAGCGCAGTTATTCAGCGCTCAGGAATGCAGGGGCCAGCTCCAGCCGGGGTGTGGGCGGCTGTTTGGTTTGCGGTTCTTGCTAGGGGGTGGGTGAGTTTTAAAAGCACTTGCTGAATTCGCGTTCGCTTGAAGAATGGCCACTTTATATACGAATGATAAATGTTAGTCACAGCGGAGCAGAAGAAGTTGCTTGTGTTGGTCGTGGATTTGGCGTATCAAAAAAGGGAGGGGTGGGAACAAGGGGGGAAGAAAAAACCAGAAGAGGCCAAGCCAAGGGTTTCGCTGCTTCAGAAACTGCAAAGTTAAACAGAGCTGCGTTTATGTTATGTGACATCTTTAAGCCTTTGGCTCTCTCGACTTAATGCCTGATATCTAATTTAGAAATATTTATTGTCGCTGGCATATCTTTTTAGAAAGCCTGTCATCGCGGGAAAACTGTCATCAAACTGTCCTTGCTGACTTCTTTCTGTTAAGTGACTTTTTCTTTTCTCGGTGCTTCGGAGTTAGATGAATCATTTCTGCTTTCCTATGCCTGCTACAGAAAACCTCGTAGGAGCTTAACTGGGTTTATGTGGTGGGTTGGGTTTTGTTTTGTTGTTTTGTTGTTTTGTTTTTGTTTTTTTTTATTCTCAGCATCATGTTCCTGCAAAATTAAGTGCCCGAAGCTGTATTCCTAGATTTTTAAAAGTATACCTGACTGAGCACCTTGATATTTCTTTATTTCCCCCCCAGCACTAGAAGCTCACCAGCCCATCTTGGAGACCCTCTTTGCTACCTTGATCTTTTCAGGTTCCTTTAGTGCAGTGGTCTGGAACGAGGAGGGAGTTGTACGTGAGGCAAGAACAGGTTAGGCATAGAATTTGAGAGTGGAATTTTATTTGCCAACTGGCTTTGTGTTTTCTCGGCACTTTATTTGCTTGTTGCTTGTTTGCTATCATTGCTTAGTGTGAAAAAGGAAAAATTTTTGAGAAGGGAAAGCTCGGTGCTTCACATTTGGCTGAGGTTAATCTCGGTGCCTGGACTTGCTGGGAAATCACTTTCTGGATCCATTCTCTGATTCTATGATCCACCCAGAGTTTTACTCTCCTGTGTTAGCCCTGTTTTCGGTCAGGTGCCCAGATTTTCCGTCTATAATACCTGTCTTAACTTGGTGTCAGATCCCCCCAAAAAGTGCCACGCAGCAGATCTTGGGTTGTAGACCCCCAATAACAGACCTTGCTTTTAGGAAAAAACCAGGCTGAAAAACAAACTACATCATTACAGCGACTCCCAGAAGGCTCTGAAGTGGTTTAGGTGGATACAGATGGTGTTGATTTAAAGCAGAATGTCGCGAAGCTTCAGTCGTCTGGTTTTGTCACCGCTCTGCTCTTGGTGTTGACGTTGAGACTTGTTCAAAACTCTTCTTCGCTTTGCTTATTTCAAATTACCGTGTCGAGCACTGAGACTCAGACCCAAAAGGAACCAATTCCAAACCCTCCTGATGAAGCTGAGCGCCGGCTTCGTGCTCTGCTGGACTGCAAAGCCCTTCCTGGGAAGAGTGGATTATCGAAATCCCGGTTCCACTGGAGGAAAAGGGATTTCTCCTCTTGACTTCTGTGCAGCAAAGGCCTCGTTCAGGGTCGCCGAGGCAAGTTTTTAATTAATGGAGAGGGGGAGGAATCCACAAATATTTCCCTGCTTTCTGAAAGATGAAAAGGGAACTGCGTATCGCTTTTAACGTCAATAACGTTAATAATGCAGAGCCACAAAAAGGAAATTAAAATTTAAAAGCCATGTTACAATAACACCGAGGATTTGACTATAGCCCACAGAGGCAAGACAGTTCAAAGGGAAGATTGAACTTAGTCTGACCCTGATGTGCCGAGGAATTGCAACACAGACTCTCTGTAAGATTATCCAATTTTTAGAGAGTCTTTACCCCAACAGGAAAAGGAAGGTCAGTGGCACCCTATTTAAACTTGAAGTTGTTCCCGGTGTGGTTTGTACAATGCTGAAAAGGCTTTAAAATTGCAAGTTGAGGCATCCAGGCTATCAAATTATTTTATATATATGTCTCCTTTCTATGGTACCTATCAAAAAAGTAGCCATCTCCTTAAACATACTATTTTTCTCTTTGTTTTTTTTATCTTGGAGAAGATAAACGAGCAACATATCTTCTTCTTGGGATTAACACTCTGTTTGTTCATCCTTGAAACTTCACTTAATAGATGCTTCATATGAAAAAACATCAGCCTTTTCTGCTGTATCTCCGTGGCTGGCATTTTGTGGTTATTTTTTTTCCCCTCGTGCTGCAAATATCTTGATTTTCATCTGACTCTGTGCGGGAGGAGATTTTTTCGTGTGGGGGGTGGGGTTTTTGGGGTTTCTTGCTAGTTTGGAGTTTTGTTACAGATGTTGGCATTGTTTGGCCCTGCGCTTGAAATACCATCGAGAAATACAACACTTGGCGAGCAGGGAAATTCTCGGGTTCATTGGTGCTGCCTTTCTCACAGGTGTTACGACCGTTTCACTTCTGGCTTCAGGAGGAGGTTTTAATCAGAGCTGTGAGTGTTTGCTCGTGCCTTGGCGACCTGGTGCCAGGGACTCCAGGTACCCTCTCTACAACGTGCTGGGGTAAACTGTTCCTGCAAAGGAGAGATCGACTTTGTGCTGTAACTTCAATTTTACTCAGGTCTAATGAGCTGAGGCTGTTTGAACTAAGGATAGGAGCTTGCTCTGCGTTCTGTGTTGTATTCACCCCTGAGCCCTCGGCTGAGGTAGTGTGGCCCCAGCAGAGCCAGTTCACTGTCCCAACAGCTAGGGGCTGGATAGATCCTTTGCTCTAGAACTCCATCTGGCCAAAAGCGTCGTGTTGCCTTCACCCCTGCAATGGTTTCTAGTCCACGTGCCGCTGGAATTCTCTACAATTCTCTGTCTCAGCTTTTCAGTTTCCCCTGGATGCTCTCGTCCATTGCTTTTTCTCTCTTGGCTACATTTGTTGATCGGAGAGGTCCATCTCCGATCTCCATTTTATGCTCAGTGTGGCAGATACTCACCATGGCATTTTCCCTTGCCCATGACAGGGACAGTCAGAGGGGTTCCAGCCCTCCCAGCATTGCTGGGGCCTCCTCTGGCCCCGCTCCACCAGGTTCCTGTCTCTGCTGGGCTGAGGCCTCCAGAGCTGGGCCCAGCCCTGCAGGGGGGGCTCCCCAGAGCCCTGGCAGCAGAGGGGCAGGATCCCCCAAGCCCTGGCCCTGCTGCCCACGCTGCTGGGGATCAGCCCAGGGGGCCGGGGGCTGCTCGGGGCCGGCTCAGCTCCAGCTCCTCACCCCCAGCACCCCCAAGTCCTTCTCCTCAGGGCTACTCTTGATCCCTTCACCCCCAGGTTGTGCTGATAGTGAGGATTCCCCAACCCAGATGCAGGACTAGGGCCTGGTGCCTCATTATCTTAGACTTTTTTCTTTGCCACTTCATTTGGAAGGTCCCATGCATTGGACCCGCGGACGGAGTCACCGTGTGCGGACATTTCGCTCTCGGGACGGCTGTTAGCTCGCGCTGGGATCTGCAGATGGTTACAGATCTCCTCTAAGCCGTCGGCAAGACGCCTTCTGCTTTTTGGTATCTCCTGTCACTTGCAGCGGGTATTTTGGTTTTCACCAGAATTGATAGGGGAGGGTTTCTCACTAATGCTCTTAAAAATTACCGCATTACCGCCAAGCGCTTTTAGAGCAAGGCCGTCCAGTTGTGCAGGCCGCCAGCCGTGTGTGCTTGGCCGAGCAGAAAGAAACCCCAAACCAAAAGAGCCCAAAGGATGCAGAGGTGTTTGTGGGCTAGGATGGAATTTGCAAATGAGTAATAGGATGTGCAGAAGTCGCGTGAAGCTGCTCTTACGGCCCCCCCTGATGTCACGGGTGGGTAGCTTAGAGTAACTGAGTGTGAGAGGAGGGAAGTCCCCTGAAGATCCCCGCGAGCGCCGGGGAAGCCGTGCTGAGAGAAAGCTCATCGCGGAACCTCGCCGGCTGCCGGCTGGCTGCCTGCTGTGCTGCATTCGAAGGCTTTGCATGAAGGACCCTGCTCTGAGGGATGAGAAGGTTGGGGAGAAGAGGTTTTTACCCTACTCTGTCTGCTTTTATGTTTTCTGTGCAATGCTATAGACCTGTCGGTTTCAGCAATGCCGTTTGGAGCTGGTTGTCAAACCCCTGTGGCTTCACCATGTTTGCACCTCCCATATGTGTTTTACTGATTCCTTAGAGGGTAAATTTTGCCGTTGGTCAGCGTGAGGGGGAGGGATTTTTGGTGAAGTGTGAAGTCTGCAGCGTGGGTACATGAATTTGGCTTTGTGTTCACTTTGTTTGGAGGAGCTCCAGTGAAGCTTTTCTCCTCTGAGTAACTCCGGAGGCCTCCTGCGCAGGCTGAGCAAATGGAATTCCCACAAGAGACACTCCGAAAAAATACTGGTTTAAACAACAGCCAATTAATGAAAGCCTGCCGCTGCATATGCTCACTCCGTACTCATTCAATATGTATTTGATTATACCAAACCACACGGTGGAGATGAGACCAAGGCATTATAATTTGCAGGGGGGTGGAGATGTCGGTGTTTCATTTTCACAGTGACCTGCGAGAGACCCGGACAGGCTCTGACTCGTAAAGGGCAATCCACAGAACTCGCCACTGGAGCAACATGGGAACAATGTGTGAGTCCTGGACTGTGTGAGAAGATTTCTTTTTACTTATTTTTTTA
>WEIS01042619.1:0-13114 GCA_013389965.1 Todus mexicanus
CAGGAGCCAGTCTACAGAATGTGGCTACAGTCAGTATTACTGTTTTACGTTTAGTTGACCTAAAATGCCGTTCATTTGGATGAGCCCTAGTGCTCGTTTTTAATCAGAATCTTGTGCAATAGCAAATCCCACGCCTCATAAAAATCTGCAATCTCATTATATATGTTTGTTTGACAGGACAGAATTTCAGTAAAACTATCGTCACTGGCAGTAATTAGATTCTCCTCCATCAAGCTTTTATGACTGTAGCCCCATATAGATGTTTTTTGTATTTTCCCTGAAACTGTTGCCAGGCTAACCAGACAGTAATTATCTCAAATTTTTTTCTTTAATATTTACAGAATGTTAACATTCTGTAAGTCTTGTAAAGTTTTCCTTGTTAAAAATTTACAGAAGAGGCTCAAGATCACTTCAGCCAACTCTTGTACAACTCTAGGGTGTGGGTATAGAGATTTAAATCAGATTTCAAAATTCTACAGTTTATGATATTGCATAATATCACTTCACTATTAATAAACTGCAAAATTATTTAGCCACACATGACGTAAAAAGATCAGGCTCCTTCTCTCCGAACACAGAACCCCCCAAATATTTATGAATATTTTATTTCTTCATCGTCATTTACGCACTAACAGCCAGTAATTGACTTTGGGTTTCTTTTCTTACTAATGCAGTTAGAAAATTCTCACTGATAGGTGTGAAACTTAGTTACAGATTTTTTTCCCCCCAAAGTGTTCATCAATATTTTTACAGCTCACTATTTCTACTTCATGTCAATATTTGTTTACTCCTTTTTCCACTCACTACACTTTTTATTTCTAATTATTTTTTCTATTCACCTCTGGATCAACACCAGATTGTAAATGGGTTTTTCAGGGTTTTTTTCTAAGCTGTTCTTTTCTTCAGTTGTTTCCATTCAATTTTTTTCTACCTTTTTCCTCTCGAGGCATGCCACTTGCAATCTTAGCGATAGGAAACAAATCATATGATTTCAAAGTATATACATCAGGAGGCAAAAGATATGGGAAGTAGTTTGCAGTTTCAAAGTCCAACGGTCGACAGTAGATAATAATTATGAAGGAGCAAGTATTTAAAGGGACACCAGGCAGTAAATGATAGAGGACGGCATGAGATAACGCCTTAATGCTGCCAGAAAGGCTCTTAGCTCACATCTTTGGCTTTGCAATTCAAATTGATTCAACAGGAACCCAGGAACAGGAGATGTTTCCATTCAGATTTAGATTTTACCATTCATTAATCGTGTTTCAATGTAGATAACTAGGAACTGGGTTTGTTCCAATTTAAATGCTTAGGGTAGGAACCCCTACCATTGATTTCATGAATTCATATTCTCCCAGGGTGATATTATCACTGAAAATAATGTAGTAATACCTGCCTTAGATTAGATGTGTTGTAAGAAGAATCACTAAAGGGATTTATCTTTGTATCTCCTGCCACAAAAAGCAAAGATCTTAGACACAGAAATACTCATGTTCAGCAGTGCAAAGGAACTGCCTTTCCGAGCCACTGAACAACTTCAAGCGGCTGCCATTAAAAATAAACAAACTTTCGCACACACTGAATATGAAATCTGTGCCAAAATACCCCGGATTTCTATGCAGTAAGTTTTCCAGTGGCTCTAATATTTTATCGATGTGCTGCAATACATCTGTATACAGCAGTTTTATATATATATTTTTAAAAAGAGGGGGGAAAGGCTTCAGAGAAGACTTCACTAAAAAGAAGAATTTGATACAAGGCTTTTCTATTTTTTCTTGTAAGATTTTGTATTTCACTGTCTCCACCCTCCTGTTTAAGAACCTCAAATCAGGCATTTTCTGGTTTACACTGAAACACGGGAGGCTTAAATATCTCCTCAGCTGCTTCCTAATGTTTGTTCCACAGGAAGGGAGTTAGTTGGTAGTGTAGTGTGCTTTGTGGTATCAGCAGAGCAGATAAGCTCAGCCTCTCTTCATCTTGGAAAGGGGCAGAGGAAAACACCAGGAGACAGTGCGGTACTTAAGGGTTGTTGAGAAGGTTTCGGGGAACAAGGCAACTCTCAGGTAAGCAGAAAAGGTCCTCTGCTATTTCTGTTCCTGTGCTGCTTCCCAACCGGCTCAGCTGTGTGTAAGCACTTTCTCTGACATAACCCATCATTGGCTCCCAGCTGTGGGTGGGTATTTCTCACAGCAAACTGAAATTCCCTTAAATTCCATCATTATTATTCCTGCTTAACGCTAAAATCTCGTTCTGGCGCTGAAAAGCTCTGTGTTGGATATATTAACAGACATTTGAGCGTCAGGTACCCGCTTCATGCAGAAGATGGCCCATCTCCAACAGTTCTACCTGACATGCTTGGGCTGGCCTCATATTGAAGGAGCCAGAAGGACTTTTGTGTTGAAAATACGACGCTCTGTGAGATGTGGCTACCTACATACTGTGATTAAACAGCCACTCGTTTCACAGAGACCTTATCATACAAAAGGGCAGGCTTCTGGTGAGCCACCGTGTGGTTTTGGCTTTGGCAGATGCCTCCTTGGAATTCAGGGAGGCAGAAGTTACTTTTCAGGTTGATAGGCATCATTTATAGCTCCTTGGGACTTTTCCTAGACTGTCTACGTTAGCAGTAAGTCGCAGGCCTGCCGCGCTATGTCTGGTGGCACTAAATCAAAGCATCGACAAAGCTTCTAAAAGCACAATTCTTCTGTGAGCTTCCTCTGAGTGTTTTCTCCCCTATGCTCACACCTCTTTTAATGTCTGTGTTCAGGGCTGAGTTTTTAGCACAGTCACCAACACGGCACTTGCAGATTAGAAACTAAAAGTGTGGAAATACCAAATTAAAAGCTTATTTATCGCAGAGCTGCTTTGCTAGCGCAGGGCACCGAAACAAATTGTTCTATGACAGAAGAGTTAGAGCTTTTCCAATGTCACGGGGAAAGTGAAATCTGTGCCAGGCAATGCAGCGCATCAAGCCCAGGAAGCTGCAGGAGTTTACAGGAAAAACTTTTCATCTTGTAGTTAAAACCCCTGAGACTCTACAAAATCCCTGTAGCATGGTGCAGCAAGAGTGGCAAATAAAAGTGGGCATGCTTTGCTAACGAGCACAAATTGTGCCAGCTTTTAACAAAGAATAGTATGTTTCCACTCATGTCAAACCAGCTCTGCTGATAGATGTGGAGAGGGAAGAGAGGCTGTGGTAATCTCTAGTCCTTTCTACTTACCTCAGTCTGGCATCTTGTAGAGATCATAGACTGGTTTGGGTGGGAAGGGACCTTCAAAGCTCATCTAGTTCAGACCCCCTGCACTGAGCAGGGACACCTGCAACCGGAGTAGGTTGCTCAGAGTCCCCAACACCCTTCCCTGCAATGGTGGCAGGGATGGGGCAGTGACCACCTCTTGGGGCAACCTGGGCCAGGCTCTCACCACCCTCAGCATCAAAAATGTATTGGCCTAATCTTGCCCTTATTGAAAAATGACAATGTTCTATAGTTGAATGGCCTAGGGCGAAAATCACAGTATTCAGTATGTCACTATTCAAACTCTCACCACACTGCCAAGCATCACGTGCTCTCTGATTAACTTGCTGTTCACTTTAACAGCAATAATGTGATTGGCAATGATAAGATTGTGGCCTTCACTAGGTTTAGGCGTTAAGACACTGTTTGTCGTAAATAATAATCTATTCCAACTACTCCTCCAGGGTGTTTATATGCAGATTCAGATGGTGCTGCAATGAATGGAGAGCATCCGTTTGGGGGTTTATAAGAAATTTTGTGGTTCTAATAGCATTTAGCTAAGGCAGACTTTTTTTTTCCCAGTATTGGGCTGTTTTTCTTAAGTACTTTCTCTGGTAATTTCATACATCATTCCTCATATCCTCATGTTTAAATGATATTCCTGTACAAACCGCATCCATCAGCGTTGCTGAGAGCACAGCAGCTCGTGCTGTAACTTCCAAAGAGCTGGCGTCTCGCACCCTCATTAGCAGAAATGTATCTAGGAGTTGCAAATGCTCTTCTGAAGACACGTAGAACACATCTTCTGGTGACTTACTCGCTTCCTGCTTTCCTTCAGAAGCAGCTGAAAGAGGCACTCTGCACCTGCAGAGCTTGTGCTGACATCTGTTTCTGCGGGAGAAAGGAGGCAGTGAGCGTAAAGCTGAAGGAACTTCACTTATTTATGATTGCAAAGATTCTTGGCTTGAAAAATCAGTTGAATTCCAGTGCTTTTCACCTTCCGTGCTGAGCTGGGAGACAAAGACAGCATTCACAGACACACCACATGTGACACAGGCCAGCCTAATGACATTAGAGCAGCTCAGTGAAACATTAATGAATGTGCAGTGATGACAGCACAACAGGGCTAGGATCTAATCTGCGCTGTGGCGAGTGGTTTTCACAAGTAACCTCAAACACAAATAACCAGTCAGGACTCTAATTAAAATCTTTTGTTTGCTGACAAAACATAACCAACTATTTTTCTTCTGAAACCAGAAGCCATTCCCTTGTTTGCTGTGTGGCTGCTGTTTCTCCCGTGTGTGCCATATGTCTAACTGGTCTCACCACACTCAGATAAGACTTCAGCTATTCCAAGCATTTGATACTTCAAATACATGTTTGCCCATCATCCCCCTGTGCTTCTTGCCACCAGCCTCAGCAGCTGCTTGGAACTGAGATCCAGAAAATAAAGCCTTGTATAGAGTAATAGATGGTGTGATCTTGTCTGTAACTCCATACCTTTAATCCAATTTTATATTCACGTATTTTTCTTCACCATCATACCTCCTTGCTGTCACATATCTCTGCCTACTGATGTGTTTGGCTGAGGTGGACACAGAAGATGTTAAACTCGATATCAGCAAGGTTCTTGAGATGAGGAAAGAGGTGAGCATTGGCTATTTACACAAGATCTTGTTCTGCCTCACTGACATCAAAAAGGTTATTGCCACTGAATCGAATGACCATGGTGACAAGAGAGCAGCCTCTGCTGGAATGCCCGTTTCCAGAATCCTAGAGAGGAAAGTGTTGGCCTTGAGAAAATAGAATCATAGAATGGTTTGGGTTGGAAGGGACCTCCAAAAGTCATCTAGTCCAACCCCTCTGCAGGGAGCAGGGACATCGTCAACTACAGCAGGTTTCTCAGAGCCTTGTGAAGCCTCACCTTGAATATCTCCAGGGACGGGGCCTCAACTACTTCCCTGGGCAAACTGAGATAAATATGTGGTGAAGCTTCCCTTCCCAGTCTACCAAGAAGGTGACCACACATTAGTATCCAGAAAATTATTCACAAGATTAGTGATTTCATTGTAGATGTTCCCTCGAAAGGAGAACCGTGAGTTCTGTACTTGAACCAAAGCAAAGTAAAAGTACTTCCAGTGTTTCTTAAACATCTGTATTTTTACATGCACTCCCTGACATTTCTCTGAAGAAACAGCTGTTCTTCCAAATGCTATAAAGATACATATTATGGATCACATCGTCTCTTCCCAGGAAAATGGGTAATGAAAGAGACAAGGAACATAAAAAGGGGCAAAAGCATCTGGCTGTAGGTTTTCAACGATCTGCTAGTTCTTGCTGAAGCTGAATCTCAGTTGCTCAGACGAGGGCAAGTTGGGGTGGGAAAACCTGAGAGGAAGAAGTGGAGATAACGCTGCAGCCTGCGGTGTTCCTGCAGAATGGATAAAGACAACAAAGCTCACCTCTTTTTAGATTACTCCAGCACTCATACCAGCGAAACCAGGCAGTGTGGGGTGTAGTGCAGACCAGCTACTTGCGTAAGTACACAAAGGTCTGGGGAAAACAGGTACAGCACAGCAAAAGCCTTCATAACTAGCACTCAAGTCAGCAAGGCCTTCACAGCAGCTTTCATTAGACCAGTAAGATTCGTAACTGCGCTCCAGATGCGCTGAAGCAGTTTTCTTCTTACTCAGAGGAAACATGGCTCTAAGGACATTGTCATGAGAGAGGAACTGCAGAAGCGAGGCAGAGCAGAAGTGTGTCTACAGTGTTACTGAGTTCCCAGGCTGCTTGCCAATTGATTTCAATGGGACTTCTCGTGTCAGTAGGGATTGCTGGGAGGAGAAGGCAAAATATGTCCTTTTTCTGTCAGAAATCCTTTGAGAATTAGATTTATAAAAAAAAGATTATATCAGATTGATTGCCGTCATTAGCCTCATTTCAGTAATATTATTAGCTATAGATCACAGGACAGTTTTATATGGAATTACATTCTTATTAATATCACAACATTGTCCCTACCCCCCCAGCAGTTATCAGGTACATTCATCGTATGCTGGAAATCCCAGTAAAATTATTGAACTGTAGACTAGTAGCACGGCTGTATCTTTCCATCTTCCAAACATTCCATTAGCTTGTTTTCATCTTTCTTTGTTTTCTAATTATTTTTTGTTGTCGTCAAGTTGTACTGCAGAGCACAGAATGCTTTTCTGGTCCTTTACTGTGCCTCATTAAAAATACATTATGGAAGATAATAGCTACCTTGATTTGCTAAAATATTGTCTTTCCCTCATGGCCACTGAAAATAAGACTTATAAATGCATTCATCCTAAATGGAGCAAGTGGTGATTCCCCATGTACTATAAATGCAGGCCAAAATTTACTATTAAAAGGATGATGTAGAACTGAAAGTGTAGTTTGCTCCATATGCTTCATGCTCAAAATATTTCATCAATGACAATAATCATAACGATAATAGGGAGCTGAAGAAAAAATAAAATGACCTTGTCTAATTCAAACCTGGGAAGAAAATTGAGTTGTCGCAAACAACCAAAACACTGCTTTCAGAAGCCGTTTTATCTCTGTGGAATTGGTGCAGAGGCTGTGCCGTTACATATTCCTCCTGCTAGGTACTTAAAAAGCTGGGGGAGATATTTTTTCACGCATAGTCCCAGTCCTGCTTTGTATTCCCTTTGTGCTTTGTGAGATCAGCACAAAAGGTCTAGAAAGTAGGCTGGAAAAATCAGCTGCAGGTTCTCCTTGAGAGAAGGGCTCCCCAGCCGCCGCAGTGCCAGCACAGCCACCTCTTCCCCACCAGCAGCTCCTCCTTTCCACCATGCTGGATGGACCGAGGTCGTGATGCTCACTGTGCTCCTCACCTGGGGATGGGACAGCCCAGCCTCTAAGGACTGCATCTGGTGAGGAGTGACAAAGCATCCTGCATCCACCCCAGAATCAGGTGCCAAAAGGTTCTGACTGTCTCTCTGGATGTCAGGATCCTGCATGTACCTACGCCCTGCAGGTTCATTGGTGAGTTCTTTCTAATAGGACTTCCTAACAGAAGAAAAGCATGATTACATCCATGCCTATACTGTGGGACCTCCGACAGAGACAGAACTTTTTGGTTTTATTATATATAAGCAATGATATCACCAAACAGCTGAGGTTGGAAGGCATCTCTAGAGACCATCTAGTCCAGCCCCCCTGCTAAAAACAGGGTCAGCTAAAGCAGATTGCTCAAGGCCATGTCCCATTGGCTTTTGAATATGTCCAAAGACGGAGACTGCACCAACTCTCTGGGCAACCTGTGCCAGGGTTTAACTACCCCCAGAGTGAAAAACACTTTTTTATTATATTAAAGTGTAATTTCCTGGGTTTCATTTTCCCCATTGCCCCTTGTCCTGTCACTGAGCACCATGGGAAAGAGCCTGACTCAGTCATCTCTACTGACCTCCATCGAGTATTTGTACCCATCAATGAAATCCCCCAGCCAGCTCTCTTGGACTCCTCCTCTCTTCCTCAAGATGGTGTCTCATAGCGTTCCTCCAAGCAGGTCCCTGAACAGGACAATGTTTGCTCTCCTGATGTCCAGGGTTGTTAACCTCCTATTTGTCTTCTCTCAGGATCCTGAGCACCACCCCCACACCATGGGCATGGAGGCCAGGGCTACTCCTGCCCTTCACATTCCCAACCAATTCCTCTTTGTTTGCAGAAGTCAGGTCCTGCAGAGCATCTCCCCATCTTCATCTCCTCAATCACCTGTATCAGGAATTTGTATTCAATGCACTCCAGAAACCCCCTGAATTGTTTTTGCTCTGCTTTGTTGTTCCTCCAAGAGGCGACAGGGTTGTTAATGGCTTCTGTGAGGACCTGGGCTACTGAGCATGAGACTTCTTCTGGTTATCTAAAGGAGGCCTGTCCTGCTGCTGTCGCAGACACCCACCCAGCAACATCACACACAGAGGTCTGCAATCCAGCCCAGACCCGTAAGTTCTTAGCTGGCTCGTGGCAGAGCTTCATGCTTCTGTACTTCGCTTTCAAATTCAGGACAACTGCCCCTCATGACCATCCCACCCTATCCTTCCCAAAGAGCCTGGATCCAGCCACTTCAGTTGTGTGAGTGTGATTTGCCAATTAATCGGAGATTTCAGAAAAAAACCCCAAAACACAAGCTCCAACTACTGAAGGATTCAAAGGTGACCGGTTTCCTTCTTTTATTTTTCCTAAGCAATTGGCACCAAACAGAAAGTCCATTTCTCAGTACCACTGCAAAGTGCGACGGTCAAATACGTCCTACACTGCTGCTGGTTTTGTAACAAAGAAATGTTTCTATCGAGTGGTGCTTATCACCAAAATTAAATACAAATGATAAATGGCTTGCTAATATTTTTCTGTGAGCCAGTTTTTAAATGGGTCACATTGTTCTCCTCTTTGCTAGCAACCTAAAATAGAAGTTATTATATCAACAGTGGTTTGCACATAATAGAACGTTATCTGAAATGGAGTTTGGTAATGTTTTTTTGCTTGAAAATTAAGGCTATGGTGGTGTAGTTATTGAAAATAATCATAGTTTACTTTTTATTTTTCTATTTAAAAGCAATATTCTTGATAGTAGAAGTTGCAGTTGGAGTTCTGAGTGGAGGAAATGATCTCTTGGTACAGGCAATAAGGAAAATAGAAGTTCGCAGCATTGCATTACCAGGGCTTCTTTTCCCTTCATGGGGCCAAATTGTCAACAAATTTGATGCAGTTACACAGATTTCAGTGGGACTGGACCAATAGATGTTACAAAGGACACAGGACATCTTTTGTTGTTGCCAAAACTGAGCTAAGTTGTAAAAATATGGAGAGAATTTAAGTGAAAGCAGTGAGAGCATTTCCCT
Source organism: Todus mexicanus (assembly GCA_013389965.1). Taxonomy (NCBI): domain Eukaryota; kingdom Metazoa; phylum Chordata; class Aves; order Coraciiformes; family Todidae; genus Todus; species Todus mexicanus. Next base: position 9,119 of record WEIS01042619.1, read on the forward strand.
TCAAATCTTGGATTTGAGAGGCTATTTGCCAAAATCCAACTGTGGTGTTCATTTCTCCCTGAAGTATCTTGCAGATGTGCAGCTGCTTCTCTCTACCGCCGAGGAAAAGATGAGCTACCAGCAAGAGCCAGGCACAAGCAGCCCACCCAAGGCACATGGGGCCATCCAAGAGTTACTGGCACCTTCAAGGGAGGGGTTTTTTAACATTTGCCTTGAAACACTCTGGGAAAAAGGAAATTCAGACGGGTGCAGGGTGCAAGTTGCTGGGTCCAGCTCAGATTTGTGCATTGCTGAGGTGCTGGTGAGGATCATGCTTAAGCAATGCCACGTGCAGCTGGGGAGAATTCCTTCTCAGGGAAGGGATTTCCCCACTACCATGTAAGCAGCTTCTGCTCCCACTCAGCTCTTCCTTCAGGATTAAAGGGCATTTCAGGGCTCCACTTCGGTGGTTTAAGTTAAAGTAAGGCTAGAATGGTCAAAATCGTTTGCAACCCTTAAAAACATAGTAAGGGGAAATAAAGAGGCCTTTCCAGCACCTGCTGAGGAGAATGGAAGCACAGGAGAGAACAAACTTGAATACAAGGTCCTGACTGTGCCTGGCATCAGGGATAGGCTCTTTGGAGATTTCTTCAGAGAGGTGAACTTCACTTGCACTGAGATCAATGAAAACCTGTGCATTCCATCTGTTTCTTTTAAAAATATACCTCTGAGTCTCTCCAGTGTGTGAGCCAGAGCTGTCTGAAAGTCACAAGGAAATGAAGGGCTGACAGGCTAAGAATTTCATGCTTCTTTTTCTTTTTATATACTTTTTATTCCCACAGATCCTATGGGAAGCATAGGACTTCAGCACGGGGACAGCCAGAAAGATTCAGGGCTGTTAAATTAGTAACTTGTTTAAATCCCAAGGTAAACTAGCTCTGCTAAATTAATCTGTGAACCTTCACATCAGACCTAGAACCTCTGAGCAGTACAGATATTTTGAGATGATCTAATTGTGGCTGGATAGAAGGGAGAGCACGGGCACGAGTAACGCTGGACTGTGTGCCGCCACGGGGTTAGGACACAGCATGGTGCAAAGAGCACCAGGGATCAAAATGTGGAGGCACTTTTGAAAATTAGTTGCTGGAATAATCATAGGATACCAGATTTTAAATGCTTGCTAGGAAAGCAAAGGGTCCCCAGTTCAAGAGAGACAAGGAGCTACTGGAGAGTCCAGCAGAAGCTGTGAAGATGCTGAGGGAACTGTGCTCTGTGCCCAGGCAAGGCTGAGAGCCCTGAGGCTGTTGAGCTGGAGAAGAGCAGTCTCAGAGAGGAGCTGAGCAATGCTGAGCAAGAGCTAAAGGGCCTCCAGGGGGCAAGAGGATGGGGCCAGACTCTGCTCAGTGATGCCCAGCACCAGGACAAGGGGCACCAGGCACCAACTGGAACCCAGGAGGTTCCATCTGAGCAGGAGGAGAAACTTGTTTGGTGTGAGGGTGTTGGAGCCTGGCCTAGGTTTCCCAGAGAGGTTGTAGAGTCTTATTGACTGGAGAGATTCCAAACATGCCTGGACACTGTGATGCTGGGCCCCCTGCTCTGGGTGACCCTGCTGGAGCAGAGAGGGTGGACAAGATGAGTTTTTCCAGCTCTTAAGCAGGAATCAGAGCTTTGGTTTCTAAACTCAGGCAGGACCAGTTAACAGTAGTACTGTGAGGTGGAAGCACTACATCCATCCCCACTCCAAACCCAGCCTACTCTCACACACAAATCATCATGGTACGTCAGTATAAATGGTACAACCAAACCATAAGGGAATAGAGAAGACTTTTGATGTGCTGCTGGTAAATATGGAATTTGTAGTGTGTGGGTATATACACCTTCTTTCGGTGAATGATGTTTATGGACTGGAATTGACTTTCTAAAAATAAAATTCTTGAGATTACACTTTTGTCTTTCCCCCTCTCTGTGTGAATGGTGGAAAACATTTTTTAAGTCATAGAGTCATCAAACCAGTTAGGTTGGAAAACACCTTTAAGATCATCAATCCAATTATTAAATGCTGCACTACAGAAAGAAAAGCATTTTGCAGTTTGTGACTCCTTCAAGATGTGATTGATGATTGTCCCATTGCCCCAGGTCAACCTCTGCCGTAGAAAACTCCAGATAATCTTCAGCTGCATTTCCTAAACGATTAATAGGATGGACAAGGCCAAGATAACAATGCACGATTTCTTTTCCAGAAGCCGCTGACAGGAGGAAATGGATACCAAATGAATTAACTCATTAGAACAGCACGGCGCAGTTGGAAATTCAAAACAGCCTGCCTGGAACGATTTAAATCTAGCACGAGGTTAATGTCAATCCCTCACTGAGGTGTGTCGGTGTCGTAATCTACTGCTCCAGTTTCGGATGGATGCACACCCTGGGGCTCGCGCATTAGGGTGAGCCTGAACTTAATTAATTACACGACTGGAATACCACCTATCATGGACACACATTGGTTGCATATTATGTATTATATCTAATGTCTGCATTCACATGCACAGCCACACAGCCAATGCAGACACGCCAACACTTTCTAGTGTAAACAACAATTTCCAATATTTGCTTGTTGAGAGGCGCTGTTAAAAATAGCAGGTATCCTATAGTCTGTAAATACCTTCTGTCTTTAAGAAGCTGCGTCTCTATCCAGGACAAAAACTTGGCAGCTGTCTCGAGGGAGCTAGATTTCTCTCATGCCTGATTTATAATCAACAGAGAATTTCTCAGAAATTGAGTTTTACCATTTTGTCAGCCCACAAGTGTCAACCAGGCCTATTTTTTTTTTCTTTTTCCTGGTAAACATCCATCAATGGCTCTTTCAAAGTTCCCGGCATGTGTTTTTAGAAAGTAGTGGGCTTTTATTCAGCATACTAGACTCCATTACAGCTGCTGAAGTAGTGTGTATGTTTGTAGCTGTCACTAATAGGGTATATTGAGGAGCTTTAGTTGCTTTTTATCGTTCATGGGGTAAAAAGCCATAATTAAAGGAGTCAGGGGCCGTATTACAAGAATATTTCCCACCACATGTGCGGCACAAAGATTACTTCTCAAAGAGACAACTGGCAGCCTAAGCGGTTCAAGGTATTTCTTCACATATTTGTGGCAAAAGCATGAGACCACTTTTCATTTAACAAAAAAATAAATCCTCACACACTTCCTGGTTAAATCACTGTATCTGAAAATGGCTCAAACTTGAGTGGTGCCTGCAGATAACAGGGACCAGGGAACACCATAAAACTGCTCCTGTTGATGGATAGCTGAGGAGTCCACATATATGGTCTTCCATCAGCAGCTGTAAAAAGCTCTTTGCACTCCTGGTGCAGGAATCACTAGGAACAAGGGTCATCCAAAAACAAAAGCAATTCAAGCAGCCTGTCTGTGAGGAAGATGAGGAAGGAAGGAGGAAGGCTTATATCACCTTCTGCACTGCCAACCATTTTTACGTCATCCTATATGATGTAAATACCACAGCGGAGACTGCGAACCACAAGTTCATCAGGAAAGGGCAATTTTCATTAGCACTGTCTGTGGGCTTTCAGATATCTGAGGCGGAAAGGTCACAGCATCTCTATTCAGCCTCAGCCTCCACCCAGCCTCGGTTATCCGGGATTATGAGGAAGAGAGGTTAAATGCTTGTATGTGAAGTTTCTGTTTATCCTGGTGGCACATAGAGAAGAACTCGGTCCAAATCATATTAAGTAGCTCCCTTGAGAATGACATGGCTACCGTGCAGTATAGAGTCAACTAAAAGTCCACGCGTTAGCCTTCTGATTTCATTTTGTGATGATGTTTTACAATGTGTCGTGTCCGGCAATATATACAGAAAACCCTAAAGAGAACTCATAAGGATTTACAACGTATAATGATGTGTAATGTCCTTGGTGCTCAAACTCTTGCTCCATTGTCTGGATGTGAACCATGGGGATACAAACCGGTTTGGCATAAAAGCACAAGACTTTTTCTCACCTCAAAAAA